>LR749692.1:707799-923691 GCA_902729485.2 Mus minutoides
CCTCTCTCTCTCTCTCTCTCTCTCTCTTTCTTTCTTTCTTTCTTTCTTTCTTTCTTTCTTTCTTCCTTTCTCATACACATTATTTCTATGTTTGTTTGTTTATGTTCTGGTTGTTATTGTTGGTAGTAGTCCAACTATGTAGCCCAGGCTGGCCTTGAACTCATGATCTTGTGTCACAGTTTCCAAAGTGCTGGGATGACAGTTATGCCCCAGAGGGAGGACTTCTGTTGTTCTTGTTCACGGTCCCATCTTGGTATCTGGCACAGGGCTGATGGGGGTGAGGTGGAGAGAGGTGCTTGCTAAACTGAAGGACTCTGGCTCCTATCGCCATTGAGGTCTGAGCTCATATCCCTTTATCACCCTTTCTGATTGTGGGTCTCATCAGCAAATGTAGTAAAATGAACTAAACACGCCCAGGCCCCAGCAGACTGGTGTCTGGCACTGTGAGTATGAACCTGACTAACCTCGAAGCTCAGACTAATGAGCTTGTGCCAAGAACAAGCTTATTTTCTCAGTGAACTAATGACTTCCTCTTATCAGACGAGGAGTGCCGGGTGACCCTCTAATTTCCCTTTTGGCACTGGCTGCCAGGAAGCTACTACTAAAGTCAGGCTTCAGGAGCAGTGGTTGCTTCCTTCCAGGTCTTCCCTGTCCCTTCTCTGTGACTTAGCCACTCTCTTTTTGGCTTTTGGCTTTAGAGTGTTGTGCAGCTCTCACCATTTCTGTCTCTAGACTCTTTAATCCTGAACAGAAACTCTGGCCATCCAATGCCAGCTCCCTCCATGTATCCTGGCACCCGCCATCCCCATTCTGTCTGAGTCCAATTGCTCTGTGTAGTTTTGTAAGTGGACTCTTTAGTGAGTGTCCATTTTGACCAGCTTGTCACTGGACATCATGTCCTCAGGGGCCATCTACGTGGAGGCCAGAATGTCCTTGCTGGGGCTGGTGGTTTCCATTGTCAGGATAAGTGGCTTGTCTTTACTGGCCTCTCTGCCAGTGGGCAGCACACAGTGGTGAGTGTGGGCATTTGGGATTCATTTTAAAAGATGTGGTCTTATCTTTCTGGACCTTTGATGAACCCAGGATAATCTGTGCATTTAAAGTAAGTTCTGGACTATTTTATTTTATTTTTTATTGTGTACATATTTATTGTGTGTATACATATGTAGAGGTGAGAGGACAACTTACAGGAGTTAGTTCTCTCCTTCCACCACATGGGTTTTGGAGACTGAACTCAGGTCAGCAGGCTTGGGAGCATTTTACCTGCTCAGCCATCTATCTCACTGGCTGCTTGGTAAATATTCCTGAATAAGTAGAGCAATGAGGCTGGGCAAGCGGGGTGAGAAAAGGCACGAGGCTAGTAAAGTCCACAGCTCCTATTCTTCTTCACTCCACCCGCAAGGTGAGGAAGTGGTCAGAGCAGCCCCCATGGTGGGCCACAGCCGTCTAGGACCAAACTTTCTGCTCTGTGTTTTACCTGAGGAACAAGATGGCATGAGACAGTCCACACGAGGTATTTTCAATATCCCAGCCCCTATAACTGTTTTGATTTTGTGTGTGGTGTATGATTGCATGTAAGGGTGTGGAGGCCAGAACTGTGTTCTCCTTTCCTCCTTTCTTTGAGACAGTCTTTCATTGAATCTGAAGCTAGGCAGTGAGCTCCAGGAATCCTCCTATCTCTGTCTTCCCAGTGCTGGGATTACAGGCTTACAGGCATGTGCCACCATAAACAGCTTTTTGTTTATTTGATTGATTGATTTTTTTCTTTTAATGTAAGTCCCCCACCCCCACATAGCTGCCTCTTCAACATAGCACTCTATGTGAATTTTTGCCCATTTTATTTTCTGTATGAAGTAGATGCTTATTAAGCAGGTGTTTGAAAGCGTGACCAAGGAACAAATGAATGCAGGAAGAGTCTTATGAGTTTGGTAGCACTGACCAAAAGCCAGGCGATTTATGCCAAGGCTCTTTTGGATCAAGCCTTCTCCAATTCTGCTCCAAACTCACTGCTACTCTCCCACACCACATCACCGTTACCTCTGGACCTCTGTATCAGCAGTTCCCCAGATCTGTGAATGGCAAGATTAAACCTTGTGTTTAAGCATTCACCTCTTAGCTCACCAGACTCTCAGAAAACCCACAGAGCAGCACTGTTTCTGATCTGCTCTCAACTAGGCTGCAAGCACCCTGTGAAATGAGGGCTCGTTGCATGGCGGTGTTCATTCAGCGAAGAATAAGACCTATGGGAAAAGATGTAGGCAGGGCCAGGTCTTTCTTAGGAAGTTTGGGGACAATGTCAAGAGTCTTGGCCAAAGATGGGGTCAAGAGCCGCTGATGCTCCGGGAAGGAACATTCTCTGCTAACTTGCACTGTCCTGGGATTTCAGAGGCCAGGGTGAGGGGAGGGAGGAAAGTGGGCCTGGATTGTTTCACGAGAACCTGGTGCTAACTAGGCAGATGTTTTTCCCTAAACGGGTAAAAGGCCCTGGTATTAAAGAACTCTGGAGGGAGCTGTCCCACTGGGTGTGTGTGGGGGTGTATTTGAAGAGGTCTTTTGGGGGCAGTTGCAGGATGGGGTCCTTAAAATGCACTTTTAGCATGGGCCAGAATAGAAAATATTTTTGCACCCACAAAGAGGGCATGGGGGAGTGGGTTGTATGTGGTCAGACATAGTAGGGGGCAACTCTAGTCACAAAGTACTAATGCTACACCCCCTGGAAGCAATCCTACAGTAGATAGGAACAGAGAGCTCAGTGACAGCTAGCCTGTAAGCACAGCAAAGCCAGTGACAAGGGGAGGATCTCATGGAGGAAGCTGATGAGGTGGTAGGAAAAGAATTCGTGGGGGGCCCTGGCACTTGAGAGGTTCTTTACTAATGAAAACGAGCTGGTATGCTCACAGTATTAGGGGGCATCCACGGGTAAGATATATGGAATGATCTTGTAGGGGACTGGTGGTTAGGGATCCCCTGCCTTGGGCCTGGCAGTGAAGCACCGACATTCTGGGGGGGGGTGCATTCTGGGGACTACGGCAGGGCAGGGAGAGCCCCCCCTGCCCCCAAGGAACCCGGGTCCCCAGGCTGCACACCCAGTCACTCACCAGCACTGGGGTCTCCGCTGGGAGGAGGCTGAGGAGGCGGAGGAGGTGCCTCCACTCTGGGGAGACCCGAGGCTCTGGACAATTTTGGAACCAAGCCATTGACAGTGCTTGTGTATGTGTGTGTGTGTGTGTGTGTGTGTGTGTGTGTGTGTGTATGTGTGTGTATGTATGTGTGTGCATCTCTGTGTGTGTGTCTAACTGTATGTGTGCATGTGTGTGTTCTATGTGTCTTTGTATGTGTGGGTTTGTATGTGTATGTGTGTGTGTGTCTCTGTGTGCGTTTGTATGTCTCTGTGTGTCTTTGTGTGCATTTCTCTCTGTGTGTCTGCTGTGTGTTTGACTGTATGTGTGTGTGTTCTGTGTGTCTTTGTATGTCTTTGTATGTGTGGGTCTATGCAGGGTATGTGTTTGCTTTTGTCTCTTTCTGTGTCTGTGTATGCTAGACACAGCTCTGCATGGCTCCAGTTCTCTCCCACCTGTTGTCTCCCCAGTTGCCAAGTGTTGGCCACTAATGACTCACACTGTACCTGCTCCAGCTGCTTGCTCTTGGATGCCAGGTTCTCCTCATCTTGGCACAGCTCTCCCCGGTCTTTGGTAGGGAGAGGGCTGAGCTCTGGAGCCCTTATCCTGCAAGATGCATTGACAGCATGGGACCCTGTGTCCCCAAGAGCTATGGCCTGCTGAAGCATGCAGTGCATACACACCCATATTCCAGACTTGAGGCCAAGGGGGATTTGGAGCCCCCTCACCATTGAGGTCTTGAGGAACTGCAGGCTGATGGTTGGATCTGAAGAGACTGACACATTGAAGGTCATCAGAGGCTGGACACAGTGGCCACTGAGTAGAGGGTACAAAAGGCAAAGTAGAGGAAGAATAACCCTGAAGTTTAAGGTCATCATGGTCTATGCAGGGAGTTTCAGGCTATCCAGGACTACATGGAAGACTGTATCACAAACAAAGGAGAAGCCCAAGTCTTTGTGGAGTCAAGACTGGGAGCTCTCAGATCTCACAGACAGCTGGTGAGGCTAAGTTCTGCCGGAGCAGCAGTGACAGTGTGGACAGTTTGGTGTCATAATACAAGGTCCCATGGGTGGGACTGTGCACAAATGGGCTGGCTGCAGGCTTGCTGTCCTCTGGCTGGATGTGGGGATGGGTCTGGCAGCCTCTGGGGTGGCCCCCTGGCCAGGTCACACTGATTCCTCTTGCTCTGAGTAGCCAACGAAAAGAACTTGCATGTTTATTTCCCAGCTGTCAGTCCAGCTGTTTGCAAGCCCCAGGGTTTTCTGTAGCTGCCTGTCATTGAAGGGAGATTCCCTCCAAATGCTTGAGAAGTTTTGAGGCATACGGAGCCAGGTTGAGGTTTTCATACAGAGCTGCTCATCCAGTGCAGGCTGCCAGTTAAAGCAAGATTTCAGACACACAGTGAATGAATATGTGTCTAAATATTGCAGGGGCTCACTTACCCTAAGCCAGTGCTCATTGCTGTTTTGAAATCCCAGCAGGACTGTATGCCCTGAGTTTTTATTTCCTAGTCCTAGCAGGCCTCTTCTTGTCAGAGTCAGAAGTTGTCAGAACTGGAGAAGCAAAGGGCTTGTCTTACTGTCTAACCCGTCACATGCAGAATGCTCTCTTGTTGACAATTTTCAACTCTCACAGTTTAATTATCTGCAGCCAACCACAGCCCAAAATATCAAGTAGAAAAATCTCAGAAGCAAACATCACAGATTTGAAATAGTGTGGATTCTGGTGCAAGTGATGACATCTAGTGCCCTCCTGCCTGTGCCTGGGACCTGAGCCACTCTGTCCAGTGGATCCACACCGTGTTCACTACCCTCTTGCTAGTCACTTAATAGACTGTGATGGAGCTTGCCTTTAAGTGGTCCCATGCCACCTAATCATAACCCCAAAGAACAGAAGTGCTGACGCAAGGGCTGACAGTGGTAATCCATATGCCAAAGAGAAGGATGGAGTGCTTGTTGATGGGAAAGGAGTAAGGTTTGCAACAAAGGAGGAAGGTTGCTTGATGCTGAAAGTGCTTCCATTTAAAGTCACAACATGCAGTCGCAACAAACATGGAGATGTTTGAGGTCTCAGGCACCCCCTGGGGATCCAGGGATGCTTTCCCAGGTGATAGGAAGGTTTGCCGGGGTCTGCCATGGAGTGGTCATTGCTCTCCTTGGGGTCAGATCCCACTTTTACAATGGCAGCAATAGTATGTCTTCCAACGTCCTTGCCAGCTCAGAGTTGTACAACAGTGCATAGGTTAACCTGTCAATCACTTCACTGGAGGACTGTGGTTTGTAGAGGGTCAGGGAACAGTGAGGACATAAGGAGGAGCTGCGTTCAGTTACAAAGACCAGCAGAAGTCCTGGAGCACCTGTGATTGGTATGGAAGAGGCCTGTTCCCCTTGGTCACTGTCTTAGTCAGGGTTTCTATTCCTGCACAAACATCATGACCAAGAAGCAAGTTGGGGAGGAAAAGGTTTATTCAGCTTATACTTCCATACAGCTGTTCATCACCAAAGGAAGTCAGGACTGGAATTTAAGGAGGTCAGAAAGCAGGAGTTGATGCAGAGGCCATGGAGGAATATTCTTTACTGGCTTGCTTCCCCTGGCTTGCTCAGCCTGCTCTTATAGAACCCAAGACTGCCAGCCCAGAGATGGTCCCACCCACAAGGGGCCTTTCCCCCTTGATCACTAGTTGAGAAAATACCCCACAGCTTGATCTCATGGAGGCACATCCCCAACTAAAGCTCCTTTCTTTGTGATAACTTCAGCTGTGTCAAGTTGACACAAAACTAGCCAGGGGCCTGTGTGAGAAGGGTGTGGAGAGAGTGTCTCCACTGCATGCCCTTGGAGAGAAAACTTTGCCAAGTGGGCTTCTACCCATAAGGCCCTGTGCATGGTGAAGTTAATGCATGCATTGTCCAAAAATTAAAAAAAAAAGTTGTATGTGCATGTGGTATATGAATGTGCACATTTGTAAGTGTGCATGTGTCTGGAGGTCAGAGGTCAGCGATGGTGTCTTCCTCTTTCTCCAAGTTACTTTTTGAGACACAGTTTCTCACTGAACCTGGAGCTCACTAATTTCAGCTGGGATGGCTGGCCAGGGGTCCTCCTGCCTCCTCTTCCCCAGTGCTGGGATTGCAGGCATGTGTGACTGAACCCAGATTCTCAGATGGGACCTGGGGATCAAACTGAGATCCTCGTGCTCTGGAAACAAGCAAGGCTGGCCCAGCTCCCAGCTCTCTGAGCATGTTTCTTACTGTCACAGGAACACGCTTGCTTTGCACATGTTGGGCTGCCACAGTGACTGTGTCTGTTCTTTTTCCTACCCTTCTCACTTAGCTGTCCACTTTGAAGGTACACTGGGTCCCTGATTTCCATGCTGTGGGGTCCATCAAGGGGTGTGGCTCTCAGGCTGCAGGCAGGACAAAAATGGAGCTGTGGCCACCTGGGTCTGGAGGACGAGGGGCAGCCAGGAGGAACCAACCATAGCTATGAAGGAGGAAGGAGAGTTGGGGAGTTGAAGCTGTGGCCCTGGTGAAAGGAGCCATGATATCTCAGAGGGAAGGAGGCAAAAGGTGAGGAGTGGACACCCCCCAGCCTCTGCTCCTCCCTTTGACTGGACAGAAAGCTGGAGAACCAAGATGGGGTTGCAGCCAAGTCCAGCCTCCCTGGCACAGAGCAGCACAGCTTGGGATAGACAGCCAGACAGTAACTCAACTCACAGAGTGGTACCTTCATCCCACAGACCAGCCCAGTGCTCCCTGGGTGTGGAGTGTGTGCCAGCTGCATATGGTGCTGTGGTAGCACACGGGATGGAGGTGTCCTCATATGATGCTGCTCTAGCATATACTCTGGGACACCCCAGCTCTGTGTGGTGGAGACCTTACACTGGAGTACTTCATCCATGCATGGTAAGAGCCAACCGAGAAGGCTTATGAAGGTCCCTGGAGGCCTGTGGAGTTCACTGGACGTTTTTGGAGGCTGGAAGCTGCTTGGATCTCCCTTCCCCTTCCTCCTCTGACACCTTCTGGAGGAGTAAAGGACTTAGTCAATTGGGATAAACCCTCAGGGCACCAAAGATCCTACAGATTCTGTATGTGGCATGGGCACAGGCTCCTTCCTCCACTGTTATCTTTATGGTATGTGTGCTTCCTGACTCCCCAAATCCTGCCTAGCCGAATCCTTCACATCTCCCAGTATATCCATGGACTTCCATCTGTTGATCCTTCTAGGCTTCCAGAACTCTTGCTCCTTTCCCTACCCGACCAGGCTCCTGTCTGTCCACAACTCTGTGGTCTTCACAGTAACAGCCCTCCACCCCACCTTCCATCCCCACCCCTCAGTCTTGTCCTCTCCTGCATTCCACACTTCCCGCTCTGTCCAGATCTGTGCTGCACTCAACACAGAACAGCCACAGGTTGTCAGGCCTCTGGGCTGCCAGCACCCAACACGTCCTTCAGCAGTGGAAACCTAGCCTGCTTTTGCCACTGTCTCCCATGCCCACCTGTCGCCAGCACCCCCCCCCCCCAGGTTCCCCCTCCCATCCAACTTCCTCATCTGCCTCCCACTGCTCCTGCCTATAGCCTGGGCTCTTGCTGTCCAAAGCCATCCAGCCTCAGTCAGATGCCACTTTCTGAAACCTTCCCTGGCTCCCAGACAGAGCAGGCTTCACAACCCGACCTTTCCCATTTTCTCTACTGTTTTAAAGAGCCATGAGTGCCTGGCACAGGTGGGCACAGACCATCTACCCTCAAGGCCATCAGCTCTGGGAGGTTGCCAGGGTGCGTGTCTGGCTTGCTGGTGGGGTGTCTGAGTGACACCAGCAAGCCTCTCAGGGGAGGCAGAACACAGTCCCTTATAGGGGTCCCAGACTGTGTTTCCCAGGGTGAGAAACAGCAGAGTGAGTTGGACATTGTGGTTCTCAGTCTCCTGTGTGCCCAGACTCTGGGAGTTGGAATGGGGGTAGGGGTGGTCTGTGGTCTGAGCTACCGTTCAAGGGTTCTGCTCACCAGGCAAGAAGGGCATGGCTGAGTCTGGGATGGGTGTGGAATCTGGCTTGGTTCTGAGTGGAAGAGAGAGAAGACCTTTTCCAGGAGATTTAGGTGTGACTCTTTACAATGAAGCCCTCTCCTCTGCTGAGGTCTTTGATGAAGGAGATAGTCTTCATCAACAGTTTGCTCGTCCAAACTGTTTTATTAGATGGCAGATGTGAATGCATACACCTTACTAAGGGTGAACCAGGGATTAAATACCTTTTGTGGGAAGGGATGCCCAGGAAGGGAAGCTCATTGGCTAAGCACTCGAGCCTATCTAGACACCTCATCGGCATGGAGAACTCCAGGTTTTTTTTTTGGTTTTTTTTTTTTTTTTTTTTTGGTTTTTCGAGTCAGGGTTTCTCTGTGTAGCCCTGGCTGTCCTGGAACTCACTCTGTAGACCAGGCTGGCCTCGAACTCAGAAATCCGCCTGCCTCTGCCTCCCGAGTGCTGGGATTAAAGGCGTGCACCACCAAGCCTGGCAGAACTCCAGGTTTTTATGCTCCATGACCAACTGTCAGGGTCCTCTCAGTGGGGTGTCATGGTTACGTGTTGCGGATCAAGTAGTTTGTCAGGGAGCTGGCTACACGCCTGCCATTCTCAATTCTGAGATTCCCTGGGGTTTGAGCCTGCTCAGCCTTACCAGTTCTTCCGTCTGGTGGCACGGTCCACTTGCCCCATAGGAGGTCAGCCAGGTGGCCCATCTTACTAGTTGACAAACCCCAGTCCCTGGATGTGTCTATCACAGATCCCTGATGCCTCCAGCTGGTGCCTGCAGCTGGTGCCTCCAGCTGGTAGTGTCCAGCTTGGCATTATTCCATTGCTGCCTTCAGGGCTTGGGCCATGCTGACAGACCGACCATACTTACCCTGGCTGGTCTCCGAGGGAGCTGGGCAACTCAAGCACATCCATTCTTTGGAAAGCTCAGCACTCTCTTTACTCCTCTTTCTCGCCTCAGACCTTCAAGAAGTTAGCATCTTCTTAATGTTTGACGTGAGAGTAGAGTGTGGTGGTGCAGACCTGTTACTACCCCAGTACTTGGGAGGCTGAGGAAGGAAGATTCTCTTGGGTTCAAGGACAGCTGTGAATACAATGTGAGATCTGTCTCTAAATAGAAAAGATATCTTCCTTTTTTTAAAGGATAAATGTTGAGGTTCATTGTATTTTCTGAAAGATAAAAAACAGGGCTAGGCTTGCTCAGTTAGTAAGGCAGGCACCAGGACCTAGGTTCAGTGCCATGTCCCTGTAACTGCAGCTCTGGGGAGCCAGACGGGAGGAGCCCTGGGGCTCAGTGGCCAGCTAGGCTAGCCTGATTGTCAAGCTCTCAGCCAGTGAGGGACCCTGTCTCAAAGGAAGTAGACAGCGTTTCTGAGGATAAAATCTGAAGTTGTTCTTTGTAATCACACACATGTGTAACAGGCATGCTCACACATATATACATGTACACACATGGGCATTCCCCCAGAGATGTGCACACACTCATCTGCATGTGCACGTGCATGTGCGCACGCACACACACACACACACACACACACACACACACACACACACACATCAGAAAGGTACCATCAGAAAGCACTGGTGGTGTGAGAGCCCCCATTTGTGACTTCAGGGCATTGTGGTATCTGGGGGCTGCCCTGACGCTGAGTTACTCGCTGCCTGTGGGGACCTGTGACTTTTGCAGGAGGGAAGATTGGTGGAAAGATGACATATGAGTGGTGGTGGAGGACTTGGAGGACAGTGTGGAGAGAGAGGATCTTGCAAGCCAGACAGGCCGTATGTATGGAAGTGGCTCCTAGATCACACTGGTATCCCAATGAGTCAGGGAGACACGATGGGGAGATGGATAAGCTGGGCTTCAGGCGGGGCAGGTGGAGGTGTTGTGTGGAGCAGCAGACCAGTGAGAGCCAGTCTTGGCCATGGACAGGACAGAGACGGTGAGACACCACAAGGAGGTGGCAGGAGCGTCCCAGGTTGACCCTGGAACCCCAGGGTCTCATGGGATAGATGATCTTGAGCTCTGGAGTCTGAGGGCTGGGGGTACAGTAAGCAAGAGGTTGGATGTTTGTGCCACCCTGCAGGGGGTCTGTTCCTACCCAGCATCCGTCACTTCACCCCCTGACTAGCAGTCAAGTGTCTGGAGGAGGAAAGCTGTTCTGGCGGCTGTGTGTGCACGTGGACTTGGGAGTGTGTGTGCAGGATAACCCATGGGTGTGTCTGGGTGACGGGGCAGGGAGAGGCCACAGCAATAGACTGAGTGAGCGTGCACTCATGTGTACTCACTTAGCTTTACCTGTGTGTGAGAGACTGTGGGCTAGATGAGTCAGAAGGCTCAAGTCACCCTGAGCACACCGGTTCCATTCCAGAAGCCACATTGATTGATAACCCGAGTGGCACACACTCCTGTTTCTGTATCTTCCCTATATGTGTCTGTGTGTGTGAGAGAGAGCAGGGCTGAGGGATGCATGAGTGTGGATTAGGAGGGCATGTCTAGAGGTGGAGAAGGTGTGTGCTGTGTGTAGACATGTTGGGGGCATACACCTCATCTCTCTCTGTGTCCTTAGTGTGACAGGCTTCCTCTCTGTTCTCCTAGGGCCTCCTGAGACACGATGCTGCTCCAGGAATCTGCAGGAGTGTGGCTGGCCTTAGCTCTGGTCACAGCTCTGAATCCGAACCCAAGCATGGCAGTCCCGTGGCAGGACTGCACAGGTGCTGAGTGTCCCCTGCTGGAGAACTGCATCGAGGAGGCGCTGGAGCCAGGAGCCTGCTGTGCTACCTGTGTGCAGCAGGGCTGTGCCTGCGAAGGCTACCAGTACTACGACTGCGTACAGGGAGGGTTTGTGGATGGCCGTGTACCAGCCGGCCAGTCCTACTTTGTAGACTTTGGCAGCACTGAGTGCTCCTGCCCACCTGGTGGTGGCAAGATCAGCTGCCAGTTCATGCTGTGCCCTGAGCTACCACCCAACTGCATTGAAGCTGTGGTAGTAGCTGACAGCTGCCCACAGTGCGGTCAGGTGGGCTGTGTCCACAGTGGCCATAAGTATGCTGCTGGCCATACCGTCCACCTCTCATCCTGCCGGGCCTGCCACTGTCCTGACGCTGGTGGTGAGCTCATTTGCTACCAGCTTCCTGGTTGCCATGGGAACTTCTCTGATGCTGAGGAGGGTGACTCTGAGAGGCAGTATGAAGACCCCTACAGTTATGACCAGGAGGTGGCCGAGGCAGAAGCTACTGCGGCCATTGTGAACGAGGTCCAGGCAGGTGCAGAGGGCCCCCCAGCTGCTCTGGGAGGAGGGAATCTGCCACCGTCCTCCATCCGAGTAACCCCCTGGCCAGTTGCCCTCCCCAGACCTACGGCAGCTGCTGCCCTGGGTCCCCCAGCACCTGTACAGGCCAAAACTAGGAGAGTGACATTGGACATTGAAGAGGAAGAGGAGGAAGAAGAGAAGGAGACACTAGTCACTGAGCCACCAGTAGCAGGCAGTCCTGGAAGGCTGGACAGCTTGCCCACAACGTCCCCAGACAGATCTGGTTTCCCTGTCCAGGAGAAGGAGGCTGAAGCTAAGGCAGGGCCTGAGGAAAACCTTATTCCTGATGCCCAGGTCACTCCTCGAAGTGTCATGCAGGAGGGTGCTGCACCTCTGCCTAGATCAGGCCTGGCTGCTCTCAGTCCATCTCTGGCCACTGACAGCTCTTCAGAGGACCCAGTAAAGCCCAGCAGTCACCCCACTCTATCTACACTGCCACCTGACGGAGCCCAGGTCTCACCCTCCCCAGAGACTCCTAAAGAAATACCCCAGCATCCACAGTTGCTACCTCGATTCCGGGCAGAAGAAGACACAGACCCCAACTCAGTACATTCTGTCCCCAGAGATGATCTTGATGGTAAGATCCATTTCCTGTGTTCCTGCAGGGCTACCGAACCTGGAAGGAATAGTCGCTGACTATGCTAGCTAGCTCTTTGCAGCTACCGTCTCTCAGGCCTGTGACAAAGTGGTATGAGTTGGTAGAGGTTCCCATGGCTGCTCTCTTACCGGCCTCAAACAGAGCAGCAAGGGCCAGGGGAGGTCTCAGCAGCTGCCCTCTCATTGATCTGAGACAGGGACACAGAGAGGTCCTTGTTTTAGAAGGTACAGGGCCTCTGGTGGGCTCTGGCTGAAGGCACAGAAGGTTTTCTTCATCAGAATAGAGTCCAATCCTGCCTACTGGAGTCCAAGGGTGTCTTAGTAGTAACCACAGGTTCTGCAGATCGCCATGGCCAAGTGCCTCTAAATGCCTTCCTACAGAAGCCCAGCTATGGGCTGGTGGCAGAAGGGGCATGTTCTGCTGTGGCTCTAGCTCTGCTGCTCCTACCAGCCTGAGTCTGGTAAACATATCAGTCCTCTCTCCTCAATGCTACTACAGTGGCTCACACCTTATACAAAGTAGAAGCTAAGGTCCCTATGGTGACTACATGTCTTTCTCATCTGCCCAGTGGCCCCTCACCTCCTCTCCTGGTCCCTCAGGCTCCCACAGTCAGCCCAGGCAGTCTCTGCCCCAGGCAGGGGCTTTTGTACTTGCCACAGCTTTTTGCCTGAGATGCTCTTGGAGGTGTCTGTATGACTTGTTGCTTTGTTCTGTGCTGGGTCACCTCTGTGACCCTCCTTACTTCCTGCAGCTTTGATCTCTCTCAGTCACAGCTTACATTACAGACAGGATTACTTGGGTCCTTGTTTATTGCTTTTCTGGGATTTAGCATCACAGAAACCAGGTTTTGTGCTGATCCCAAGGGTTCCAGCACCACTTGCACCCAGTTGGTGCTCTATAAATGTTGGGTGCTGGATGGAACTGGTGGGAGACCCTGTCTACCTCCTCTCTTCCTCATTCTTCTTCGTACCAGTTGGCGCCTATGATCCTCATATCACCAGTACCTCTGCTTCCAGCCTACTTTCCTTCCTGGGACTCCCTGCCTGCAGCCTGCTGGAAAGGCATGGCTATAGGGAAGTCCTGGGACTGCCTGGGACCAGGCTCCAGATGTTCTCCACCCAGCCCTGAGCCTGGAAGTGCAGGAAACAGGGAGGGTCTCATGGAGTGCGTGCGTGCGTGCGTGCGTGCGTGCGTGCATGCGTGCGTGTGTGTGTGTGTGTGTGTGTGTGTGTGTGTGTGTGTGTGTGTGCTCATGCTCAGTGCCTGCAGCCTCTGGGTTTCCAGAATAGAAACAGCCCTGGCTTTCCTAACTGCTTGTGGCCATTGGCTCTGTGGGACCTGGGACCAGCCTTGCTCACTTGGGGGATCTTTGTGCCTGGCTTTCTCAGATGTGTTTGGGCTATGGTGTTGATGAAGGCTGGTGGAAGCTGGGTCTGGAGTACCTTCATCAACCGCAGGGCCATCCTAGCAGGGACCCAGCTCATGCAAAGGCCGGGAAGACTCTAGTGAGCAGGGCCAGGCTGGCGCTGCAGCGTCAGCTGGAGAGGGTTCTCAGCCACTGTCCTCTTGCTTAGCCTTTGGTTGAGCTCACCATGGTTACCACTTCATATGTCGACTCCATGACCACAGACAAACAGCTTGGCCTTTTATACCTCAGTTCCTCCATCTGCAGACAGCATGGTCGCCCTGCTTTGAGTCTGTTTTGAGGCTGCAGGGAGCTCATTTGTGGCCATGGTTGGCATGAGCCTAGTGCTCACCGAGGATTACGAGATATGGTACTGATTTTATTTCCATCTGTTCTTCAGCCACAGCTCTTGCCTTAATCAGGCATTCGTGGGGCCCTGACTATGCCAGGGGCTGGGCTAGAGAACAAGGCAGCCTCAGCCATTCCCTTAGGGGCCTAGCAGAAAGGAGTGCATTAAACAGATAAAGGTGCAGCCAGTGCGGTCGTGCAGCTGGTGAGGGTGGGTGACAGCAGACCTTATGTGGGTGGGGCTCTTGATGGCCTGCCAAGCGTTTGAGGAAAAGTGGAGTCTGGAACATAGGGTCTTCAAGCTGCTTTCGGACAGGAGTCTAGGGGAGGCATGGATGGGGGAGGGGCTAGAGAGACAGTTTTGCCTTACCAACCCTCTGGGCTTAGTGAGAGGCAGGCCGGAAATGACCCCAGCCCAGTTGCCATGGCAGCCCTGAGGCCTGGAGAAGGTGGTTTCCATCTAACGCCCAGGCCCAACTGGGGCCTGCCTGGGAGTCAGAATTGAACCAGGGATCCCCACTGCCTCAGCTGGACTGTCCCTGCCTCTGAGCATGTCCAGATGTGGCTTAAATGGAAGCCACATGCTTGCCTCTCCGAGCCATGGCGAAGGGCTCTGATGTCTGTTTCTGCTGTCACTCAGAGACTTTGGGAGGGTGCTGTCTCTGATGTGCTGATAAAGCAGAGGGAGCCACAGAAACAGCAGGCAGTGGCCCTGACCTTGAAGAGACTCTCAGAAAGCCAGACAGGAAGGAGTCCCTTTCTTGGGAGTCCCAGTCTGCAGGGCAGGTGTCTATACACTGGTGCTCAAGTTCAGGTGCCAGGTTCTCTCTGTCACGGGCACCATCTTTTGGGCACTCAGTGACTATTAAGCCGTTTCATCCCCACCAAAACCCAGAGGGTTCCAGAGAGGTCTGCCTTCTGGCCTGTGGACACAGTGACAGGAAATGGCAGAGTCGGGGTCATCTTGAAGTCTGCATTGCTCTGACCTGTGATCCAGCTTCTGAGATACTGAATAAAAATTGCAGAGTGAAACCTACATCTCTGCCCTGGGAGAGCTCTGGGTGACCCGGTTGCTATCCCAGGCTCAGTAGTCACAAGTGTGAAAGCCTTAGTGGGGGGAGGTTGGGGATGAGGTGGCAGTGCCCTGTGCCCCTCTTGGGGAAGGAGGGCTCTGACTTCTGTTGTGGATAGGGAGGCCTCTGGAGGACAGAGTAACTGTGTTAGTGTTGAGGCCACTGGGGGGCTATAAGTGGGGGTGGGGCTCCAGGCATGGGGAGCGTCTATATAAAGCCTCTGGTTGAAATGAAATTCGGTTAAGAGGAGGTTCTGTGACTGATATGAGGAAGAATTGTTGGGGGAGGGGGACTTGGGGCTCTGCTAATCTCTGCCTTCCCTACTGCCAGCTCACAGGGCCTGGGCATTGGAAGTGCCAGGGCTGGTGGTGTTTGTGTGTGTGTGTGTGTGTGTGTGTGTGTGTGTGTGTGTATGTGTGTGTGTGTGTGTGTATGTGTGTGTGCTGGAAGCAGCCTGGGGCTTCTCCAGCATCTACAGCCTCTCCTGTTCTCAGCAAGGCCCGGCCTGGACCTCACCAGCTGCAGTGAGTGGGCTGAGCTTCCTGTCCCGGCTTTGGAGACACAGAGGACCTCATGGTCTGTGCTTCCACCAGCTTTGGATACAAGACATTTGAGAAAAGAATTGGAACTGTATGGACCATATGGTTTGGTCCTTATACCCTAAACAACAATGTGACAGCTGTTCACACTGCATAGTTACACGTGACTGTAGCCTAGGGATGATTTAGAACATACAATGGCTGTGTAGAGAGGCCAGGCAGGCTCGTGTATGGGACTGGAGCACCTGCTATTTAAGGGCTCTGCTGGGGTTTTCTGGGTCCACTGTCCTCAGGATCCTGAGGGATGTCTGGGCAGTATGATCCTGGTGCCCTCCTCTGGTTTGCTGATCTTCCATCCTTGCCCTCATTGGTTAGCTTCTCTACCAAACATCCTTGTGATCACCATGATCTGATTATACTGGACATGAGATGACATTCAGGATGTCAGCAAATCCACTTCTGTTTGGTGCTGTTGATTGATAGGCAGGTATGGCCACGCTAGGCCCACATACCATAGGCTAGACCGTGGGCAGGCAAGAAGAGGCCGCCCTTCCCACTGGTCAGACTGGTTGCTGCTGACCCTCCATCTCAGCTCTGGTGTTGCCACCAGTGGTTGGCAGTTGGACTCAGGCCTGTTACTCTGAGATCCTCTTCTGAAGTGTGAAGAGACAGCTCTGGAAGTCACCACAAGGATATCCCATCCATAGAGTGGGAAACTGTCATCCCAGGTCAGGAAGCTTCTCTGGAGGTCATAGCAGAAATGGTGGCAGGTAGACCCTGCCTCCCTGTGGGAAGAGTGGGCTCTAGACCCCATGGAGGATTCACAAGTAGCTCATCTGGATTTCCTAGGCTCTATCCTCCCCATTAGGTACTGGTTACATTTTATAATTGTCCCTACAGTGAGGGTTTGAACCTAAGGCTTGGGTTTCTTTAATTGGTAACCCAGTCTGTAACCCACTTTTTAACCCGGTCTGGCTATAAACTTTGCCATTCTCCTGCCTCAGTTTCTCAAGTTCTGGGGTTATAGGTATTATCCTATTTTCTCTCTGTGGTAAACACCAAAATCAAAAACACCTTGGAGAGGGAAGGCTTATGTTTCCTGATCACAGTACATCATCGAGGGAAGTCAGGGCAGGAACGTATGTAGAAACCACAAAGGAACACTGTCTGTTGACTCAAACTCAGACACATGGTCAGGTAGCTTTCTTATGCAGTCCAGGCCCTCCTGCCTAGGGATAGTGTTGCCCACAGTGGGCTGAGCCCTTCCACATCATGGATCAAGATAATCACTTTCAGACATGGCCTCAGGCCAGTCTCATCAGCTGAAATTCCATCTTCCCAGGTGACTCTAGGTTATGATAGGTTGATAGTACGAACTACCCAGCACAGATACACTCCACCATGCCTGAAGGATCAAGACCACGGGAATCAAAGTTTCTCCAAAGTTTCTGTCATTTTCATAAGTGGGATGTCCCCATGGTGTCTCTCAGGGCTGTCACTCCACCAGGACCAGGTTTCTCTAAATTTGCTGTTTCTTTAATGTCTTTTTTTAAAAAGCAGATTCATTGAGAAATTTACAACCATAAAGTCCCCTGCATTTAAAGGCATAGGGCAGTGGCTTTTTAATACTTTCCCAGTTATGCAAAAAATCATTTAAATATAATTCCAGGATATTCCCATCATGCTAGAGACACCATGTCCTGCCCCAGTGTTCACAGCCTCTGGCTGCTACTCACTTCTCTTTGCCCACTGGAAGTGTGGATTCCAGATGGTCTAGAATACTCAGAAACCTCCCTACCAGGGTTTCCAGGCCACATGCCACCCCCAGGGCTGTTGGTGGGTTGCCTCTCTGCCACTCTCACAAGCCATAGCACTGTGGTTCTTCTGGTATTCTTCATAGATGTTCTCTCTGCCTTCCCGACCTGGTCTCATCTCCACTCTACACGGTCTTGTTTCTGCTCCGCCTGGTCTTGTTTTGGATCCCCATGGTCTCGTCTCTGCTCTGTGGTCTCCTCTCTGCTCTATTGTCTTAGCCCTGTTCCCCTTTGCCTTGTCTGTTTACTCCCATTGACGTGTCTGTGCTCCACCGTTTCTCATGTTTGATTTGCTTGCTCCAGCCAGTCCTAACACCTAACCCGCAGCTGAGGAGCGCAAGGTGGCCCTTGTGTGCAGACTCAGCATCAGCAACGCTGATGCTTCTGATGCTCTCCGTAGCCAGCCCTGTCAGGAGCCTGGCCAGGCCCAGGGACCTGATGAGAGGTACTTCAAAGTCCTCAGCAGATCTTGAGGGATGAGCAGTGATGGGAGATTGGGTGAGGAGTCTCCCTAGACCTGAGTGTCAGCCCTCAGCCCTGTGGCAGGAGCTTCAGGGGGCCCCCCCATCATATTTTCTCCCCACAACAAAAGCATTTTCCTCGTGATCCCCACAAGAGCTCTTGCCCTTTGGTCTTGCTGAGAGTCTTCCCACCTTGGATGACCCAGCTCCCTCTCACTGTATAACCTTCAGGTAAATCACTTGGCTGCCATGTAAAAGGAGTTTACAGTGGCCTTACTGCCTCCTTGATCTGCCTCTGGAAGGCAGCATTGATTGAACTCTGCAGGACCCTTACCCCCATGACCATACAATGCTTCTCAGCTTGGTGCTGCATTACACTGGGAAAGAGCCCAGTTTGATTCTCAATGAGTGGATTCCAGCTCCTGCTTCTCCTGGATATGTGACCTCAGGCAAGGGACTCACCCTCTCTGAGCCTCAGTCCTGTATCTGGAAGATGCAGTAAGTCCTACTGATACAATGAGCAGCTCAGAGTGGCTGCCCAGAGCTGTGAGGTGTGTTCCTCTCTGCCGTCTCTGCAGCAGGGTTGCTATGCTCTGGGAGTACGAGGAGGGTGGATTTGTGGTTTTGTTTGAACAGATCAGTGTCTGTTTCTGCTGGTCAGAAGCCTGTTCCTCTGGCTACAGAGCTAAGGGCTAGGCCTGCTGGGGTTGTGCCGGGGTGTTTAGCTAAACACTTCCTGCCCTTCCCATGTGTTTGTCATTCCAGCTGCTTCCAGATGTGCAGCTGAGTGCTTCTCCCTGCCTGACCCTTTTTATTCTGTGCCCCACCTTCCATCTGAGTGCTCCTCCCTGCCTGACCCTTCCTATTCTGTGCTTCCCCTCCAGCTAAGTGCTTTCCCTGCCTATCCCTCCCTATTCTGTGCTCCCCTTCCAACTGAGTGCTCTCTCTACCTGACCTTTCCTATTCTGTGCTCCCCTTCCAACTGAGTGCTCCTTCTTGCCTGATCCTTCTTATTCTGTGATTCACCTTCTAGGTGAGTGCTCCTCCCTGCCTATCCCTCCCTATTCTATGCTCCCCTTCCAACTGAGTGCTCTCTCTACATGACCTTTCCTATTCTGTGCTCCCCTTCCAGGTGAGTGCTCCTCCCTGCCTGACCTTTCCTATTCTGTGCTCCCCTTCCAACTGAGTGCTCCTTCCTGCCTGATCCTTCTTATTCTGTGCTTCACCTTCTAGGTGAGTGCTCCTTCCTGCCTGACCTTTCCTATTCTGTGCTATCCTTTCAACTGAATGCTCCTACCTGCCTATCTCTCACTCTGTACTCCCCTGACATAACTTTGGCAACTGTGTGCAGATGCCCAGCCTCCAGTCCTTTCTACCTATAGTATTGCCTGGCTGCAAGGTGACACTCTATTAGCAAGGGCAGGCAGCTAGGTTATGTCTCAGGTACTGGATTCAGCGGTGGCTATGTATAGATCTATTCATTTTAGAAGACATTCTCAGACGTTTGCTATCTTTATACCCATTTTATAAATGGGTGACTGAGACCTAGGGAGGTTAGGGGAACTGTCCAAGGTCCCAAGGCCAATGAAGCAGAGAAATGTGCTGACTACCCACTTGGCCTTTTGCCCTGGTATTTCCTAGCCTTGTATGCCATCTTTCTGAGTGCCCAGCTATACTGTGCTAACAAATGTGCCTCTATTGTCCAGATAGAGGATCTGGAACTATTACAGGGCACTGGCAGCAATGGGCAGGGCAGGGCTGGTGCATAGCTGGCAGGCTGTGGCCTCTTCTCTAGCCTCTGGCCTGGGCAAGGTTATAGCATACAGTCCAAGGTCTGGAAGTCCAGATTCTCTGGGGGTGTATGTGGTAAAGTGTGGGAAGCTAAGCAAAGGTTCCGACTGTCTGCTCATGCTTAGAGAGCCACTGAGCTGGGGATAGGTCTCTGGTTTGCTTTCAGCCCCTATCTCTTCATCTTCTCCACTCATCCACGGATATGGTGTTGGGTGCCTGGGGATCTGTAGGGGGCAGAGGTGAAGGCTTATCCTGCTGGGATGGGGTCAGCTGTGGCTCAGAGCTGGGGGTCTGCTGACCTTAGGGAGGCTCCTGACCAGGAGGCTCTTGACCCGGAAGCAGTAGGGATGATGTGCTGGTGGGAGGTCAGATCTCATTGTATGGAAACTTTTGGGTCTGCTGTTTCTTGGGCTGAGAAGGCTGAGCATGATTGTTCTGGGTTTTCTCAGAAGCCTGGGATCTGGGATTTCATCTGGAAGCTCCCATCATGTAAATATTGGCAGCTCATTCGAACAGTTTAAAGCACCCAGAAAGCTTGCAGCGGGCCTAGTCTTTCTGCTGTGAGTGTTGACTTCCTTACTCCTCCCCATCTCCAGGCACACGACCAGAACTCTGAAGAGGCCAGGGATAAGTAAGGAGCTTGCCAAAGGCCAGCAAGCTCTGAGGTGGAACCAGGAGTCCTGACTCTTAGCCAGTGCTCCCTTCCCTATGATGAACCTGTCTAGCTATGCAAAAAAAAAAAAAAAAAAAAAAAAAGCTTGGGAAACAGTTTTTCATGAAGGGTCCTGATTTGATCTGAGGGGACCAAGAGGATCCTGTGGTGTAGGGATTGGTGGCAGTTCACTAGAGCATCAGCTCTGGCTTGAGGAACAGAAGCAGTTGGGCCCCCATGCCATGGACATCCCAGGCTTCACCCCTCCAGGCCACTTCCCTGCTGAGCAATGAACAGGGCTGAACAGGGTGAAAGGCTTGTTTGGAATAAAGAGGCAAGACCAGCAGGCTTTAGGGAGGATAGTCACGTAGGCACAGTTGGCAAGGGATAAGGCACCCTCTTGTGCCATTTCCCAGGTATGCGCAGAGCAGCACACTCCCTGATCTTTATAGCCTGTGGTTGTGTGCTGGCTGCTCAAGGTGTGGACACCTGGGGAGAGGCCATGTGACCAGTGGGAATCGGAAGCTGGGGCACCCAACAGTTTGGATCTGAAATATTGCCCAGAGCCTCAAATGGAGAGGCTTGGTCCCAGTTCAGTGCTGTAAGGGGTGGAACTTTTAGGAAGTGGAACCTAGTGGGGTGTCTTAAAGTCACTGAGCATGTGCCCTTGACCATGGGATGCAAGCTTTCTTTCACTTAACCCATAGTGGGCAGCTAGGGCTATTTGTGGGGCTGTTATCATCCAGCGCAGACTCATTTGATACTCGTGGAGACACATGGGTACACATACACTGACATTTGTGTTAATATTTCCTGGGGAGGCTAAGACCACAACAGAATGAATGATTTCACCCAAGTCTACTGTGGGTTTAGTTGGGGTTATGAGAATGTGAACAACTTAACAGGAGGTGTGTCCCAGCAGCAACTGCTAACTGCTGGTACATCCTTGGGGGATTCAGCAAGACTCCTGCCTCACTTCCACAGAGGAATGTTAGGAGGCCCACCCTTCAGAATGCACTGCATGCATGATCACTGCAGCTTTGATTTCAAGGCAGCAATAGGGTTGTCATACATAGAAGACAACATCATGCATCTCTCTCTCTCTCTCTCTCTCTCTCTCTCTCTCTCTCTCTCTCTCTCTCACACACACACACACACACACACACACACACACACACACACACACACACGCAGAGTCACCATCCTGGCTAAGTTTATGTCAACTTGACACAAGTAAGAGCCATTAGAGAGGAAGTCTTAGTTGGCGAAAATGCCTCCCTAAGATCCAGCTGTAGGGTATTTTCTTTGTTAGTTATTGTTGGTAGAGGGCCTGGCACGTTGTGGGTAGTGCCATCCCTGGGCTGGTGGTCCTGGGTTCTACAAGAAAGCAGGCTAAGCAAGCCATGGAAATCAAGCAGCACTCCTCCATGTCCTCTCAATCAGCTGCTGCCTCCAGGTTCCTGCCTGCCCTGTTTGAGTTCCTGTCCTGACTTCCTTCGATGATGAACAGTGATGTGGAAGTGTAAGCCAAATATGCCCTTTCCTCCCCAACTTACTTTTGGTAATGGTGCTTCATTGCGGCAATAGAAACCCTGACTAAGACACACATTTACAGAGAGTCACCACTTGGCATCTTCAGGGAATTGATTCCAGGAACACCCCCGTCTCTATCTTGGGTACCAGTTGGAGGATGCTTATGTCTCTTATGTAAAACCCATGCATTGAACCAGTGTGAATCCTCCTTCAAACACCTGGAGATCACTGGTTATTATGAGACAGGGTGAATACGATGTAGTGAATACTGCACTGTGTGGGGGAACAAGCAAAGGATGTCTGTGCACCTTTGCTCAATACAGATATGGGTCTTTTAGAAATATTTTTCTATCTTGAGTTGCTTGAGTCCACAGCTGCAGAGTCAGTGGATAGAAAGACCAGCCTATGACACGTGCATGCTGGAAGCACCTCCAGTCTTGGCCCTGTATCTTAAAACTCTAAAAAAAATAGAGGAATTAATTAACTCAGTTAATTCCCTAAGGCCACATAATGCTCTGCTTACGCTAATTGTTCCCCAGGTGGTCTGTAAAGCTTGTTTTGTAAAGGCTATATCTAATCAAGGGTGATTAGCCAAGTGTTTGCTTTACCTTGGTGGTTATACCCCTTGGGTTTGTTTTTCTGAAACTTCCCTGAATACACACACTACTCTCAAGTGTCTTTTGATGTAGTGTAATGAAACAGGCCTTTGCCAAATGTCCTATCAGAACTTAATTTGTAGACAGCAGCACTTTGGGTCTCCGTGGACAGCTTAGGGAGATAACACCTGTGCTCTACCCTGCAGATATCACCAGGGTTCTCAGGTTCAGCTTGTCAGCTCTTACTCTCTCCTGGCCCCATTAAAGCCATTGTTCCGAGACTTGACAATGCCCTTGCCTATTCTTGAGTTTATTTTGTAGAGTGGCAATGATTTGCAATGTCTCTTTCGGAGGAAGGAAACACTTTGGGTCCTATCCACGTTCTTATAAGGAGCAGTTAATTGCAGCTCCCGTTGCTATGGCAACCAGAATGTCTCAGTGCATTCTGCTGTGGAGTGAATCATAGCTTGTTGATCTGTTGTGATGCTGATGGAGAGCTGGGGGCTGTGCTGCTGGCAGCATGCCTCTGTGTCTTTGGGGAGCAGGAGGCATGCTTGGGTGGGGATCTGCTGACTGGAGGGTGCATGGCATTGATTGATGTTTCTCACTGCTTTACTAGAGCACCTTGAAGTTTACATACACTAAGTTTATACGTGTGTGCACGGAAGGTGGGTTCCCAGCACCCTCATCCCTGTTACAGCCCCTTTCATCCTTGGCTCTGGTGTAGAGCAGCATCTCTTCTTGGTCTTAAGTCACATTCCTGAGAATGGTGTCAGCAAGTATCTTTCCTTGTAGCTGATCCCTTTTGTTCTCATTTGCCAGTGAGTATGTGTAGTATACCATAGGCCAGGAGTCTGTCTGGCCATCTGTAAAAGTGACAGTGTAAGGACCCTCTATTGAGAGCCCTAGGGATGGGGCCACAAGTGTAGGCTGCAGTCACTGCTGGACTGGGGCTCAGCTCAGCACACAGTAAGACTGACTGGATTTAAGTGAGCCTACTGGAAGGCAGACTCATAGCATGTATGCTAACACACCTGGAAAGAACAAGGGTATGGAGACCTAGACATAGAGAAGGAAGGCCAGGTGGATTCAGGTGGACCCTCCCATCCCAGCGGCTCATCTGCCCCCTCCCATGAACCTGGGGTAGAAGGCAGAGTGGAGGCAGGACCCCTGCTGGTTTGCCTACTTTACAGGCCTCAGAAAGATGCTCAAGGCTCCTGGGTGGCCTTGAAGGGCTTGCCCTGGGCTCTGTTGTAAATGCCTTCCGTGTCCCTCAAATCTGGTGGGACCCACAATGCCTTGTCATCCTCTGGGCTTTGTTCGGAGGCCACAAAGCAAACATTCTGTTCAGCAGGGCCTAGCAGAGACCCCCCCACTGCTGCCCTCCTGCCAGGAAAGAAAAGGCTCTCCAGCCAGAATTCTTCAGGGCTTTCATGTCAGGGAAAGGGGACTGTCCAGGGGTCTTGATGTCTGGCCTGGATTGTTTGGGACATCCATTGTTCTGTGATCAAAGGAGGTTATAGTCTCCGGATCTCTGAATCTATTTACAAGGGATATGCTCTGGAATGGCTAATACCTGCCTGCAGTATACAGAAGGCTGGGCTCCTCCCTAAGACACCATCTGTGGCTGGGTCTTGGGTCTCCACTCAGGAGCCTGGTGTATATCCATGTAATCCTTTTAAAGACAAATGTCAGTTTATATAGCTCCTGAACTCTGCCTGAAATACCTTCAGGAATGATTTCATTTCAAGCATACATACGGCCCTGGCTCCCTAACACCAGTGTGCAATTGGCTGGGAGCAGTTTCACTATTTCATCGCGGATCGTTAGGTATTTCTGGAATCTTTGCTGTCACAAATACATCACGCTTCTGGGACCCTCCTGTCTGGGCTCATGGGTGTGTGTGTGTCAGTATATGAGATTCCTGGCCGGGGGGTGGGGGGTGGGGGGATCATCAGCTCACAGTTCTTTATATTGTACTGCAATGCATTTTCTTTTTTTCAAAAGTAACATGAAATTTACAGCTATCGAGTCTGCAGCTCAACAGCGTTAAATGTCTCACAGTGGAGCGAGACTTCCCATCTTACCAAGCTGTTCCTGTTGCGCACTAAGCCCCAGCCCCTGGTGCCTAATCCACTACTTTCTGTCTCTGAATCTGAGTAGAAACACGTGCTGTCTGCAGTCTGTGTCCGGCTGCTGCTCTATCATTTCTAAATCTTAGACCTGTCTTCATTGTGAGGTTTTTCTAGTCCTGTTACCTTATCCATTCATGTTTTTATCTCTTCCTGTGGCCAGTGTCTTTCCCCATGTCATGCTTGTGGGATATGAGCATGTCGCATGGTGGTTGTGGCTGTCATCAGCAAGACTTGTTGAAGCATAGAGACCATGCCTGGTAAGACATTTTTAGCATGGGCCTTTCAGTGGCCTGGGGCTCCTGGGGTATCTATTTCTGTTTTTTGTTTTGTTTTGTTTTGTTTTTTTGTTTGTTTTTTTCTGATAACAAAATCTCTGCAAAATAAATTTTCACAGCTTCCCTTTCAGCAGACAGCAGGGCAAGTTTTCCATACTATCAATGTCTCTCTGTCACCTAGGGGTGTGAGAGGTATGGTTTGACCGAGTAGGTCAGGGGTCTCCTATACTATCTGGCTGGCAGGACCCGGAAGCCTGATACTCTAAAGACCATGACAGAGTGGTCCAGAGCCAGGCCATGTTACTGCTCAGCAGGAGGCGAGGGACCTCAGTCATCCTTGGGAGGAATAGGGAGGCCCAGCCGACCCAGAGGAAGCAGAAGAGCAGATGGGCATCACTCAATGGACAGTGGCCCAGCCCAGTCTTCCACCCAGGGATTGATTCTCTTTCTGTGATGGTTTAGTTCATTCAGAAAGGTGCAATGCACCACACCATGTGTGCTGAAGGACAAAGTTGGCTCCTTTACTACACATACAGGCATCATGGGCTGATGTGAACTTTGAATCATAATGGATACTGAGATCCTGAATGATCCTCCTAGAAGCAGAATCTGTGATATTCTAGTCAGTGCTGGGCCCTATGCTGCCCACTAGAGACCTGAGGTAACTCAGGCCCAGTCTTGGACACAGGACCTTCCAAGGATGGTGTTGGCATAAGTGTGTCACATGGCAGGGATATCACTGGTGTATGAGTGTGTGTGTGTGTGTGTGTGTGTGTGTGTGTGACTAGAATCAGGAGCTGACTGGTTTGCCCAGAGGCAGGTGGGTGCTGGCCAGAGGGAGGGGCAGGGAAGTCATATTGGATGGGCTTCTTCAGGCTTGATAGATGGACATTCCCCAGGTGGACAGGGAGGAGGAGGATGTTTCTAGCACAGAGCATCACCAACGAAGGTAGCAGTAAGCAGAGGCCCAAGTGATTAGGTAGAGGGACAAAAACTGCTTTGAATACCTTGATTGTCACACCATAGAGTGGTACTTTGTCCTGTAATGGCTTTTTATGCAACTCCAAGTTTCCCCAAAATGACTCAGAGCTACCCCAGGCCAGTGCTGTATGAGAAAGGCTAAATGAAGTTGTATGGTAGTGATAAGTAGAGTTAGGGTACACAGAAGTTGGGGAGACCCTTTCTAAGAAAAAGTGATCCCTGAAAAGGAGAAAGGAGTTGGCCTGGTTGAGAGTAGAGGTGGGGACAGGCCAGAGGAGGGATGGAAGATTCTGGGCAGACAACATAGCAACTGTATTAGCCCTGGGTAGGAATGAGCCTGAGACACTAAGGAAAAAGAGAGGTGGGGCGAGGGAGGGGGAGAGGGAGAGGGGAGAGAGAGAGAGAGAGAGAGAGAGAGAGAGAGAGAGAGAGAGAGAGAGAACAAGTGGGGAAGGAGGAGGCAGGAGCATTTCGTGGAGCTGCATGGTCACAGAGGAGTCCTCATCTGATTTCTGTGTGTGGACAGTCACCTGGGTACCATCCTGGAACTGACTGGAGGACAGATGGAGCAGAGGGTCTGGAGGTGAGGAGACAGGTGGGTGGGTTGAGTGTGCTTCAGAGGTGGTGGCCCTGGGAGGTATGTCTTCAGAACAGCCAGGGAGGGACTTCAGTGGTATAGGAAGCAGCTTAGGGATTAGAAGGAGCCAAATGCCAGTCTTGGGAAGCCAGGGGTAGCCTGAAGCAAGTCTGCTGCAGATGGGGTGTAAATTCCTGTGACCAGGTTAGGTAGAACTGTAGGAGTGGCCAAGGCAAGGTGGCAGAGGGCACCCAGAGATTGGAGCATATCACTACAGAGTATGAGGAGGATGAAAGGCCTTGGGGTTCACTCCACAGGCCAGAAGTCAGAGGTCAAGAAATCACCAGAGAGAGGGGCTGGGGTGTCTGGGGTCAGGGAAAGATACAAGCTGGCCTGCAGGAGCTGCTTCAGGAGCACCCTGGGAGTTGTGAGGTAGAGACCTCACTGCGACCTTGCCTCCCATACCTTGGATGTTGAGTCCACATTAGACCCAGTCCCCCTCATGCTCCAAGTAGGTTGACCTTCCAGCATGAGGTCACAGCTCCAGATGACTTTGAAGTGAGAGGGCTAGGGTGGGAGAAGCCAGGGAACAGTGGAAATCTACCAAGTGCAGACTGAAATCTGGCCTGAGTTCAAGAGACTAGAAAACCACTGAGTCTAGGTGAAGGCGGCACCTTGGCCTGCTGGAGCCGCAGTTTGAGTGAACTCTCTCAGACTGGTTGCTTCAAGATGCCTGTGCCTGGAGAGGGAAAGGGAAGGGGGAAATCGAGGCTGTGCTGTTTAATCCTCCAGTTCCTCTTGGGCAGAGGGAATAACAGCAGTTGGAGTGTTTGGCCTTGTGCCTGGGTTGTTACTGGCGCTCAGCACATTGGGGCTGTCATTGTGATCTCTTAGGGCATCTATCATATATTGCCTGACCAGGACCCCAGAATCTGGCGAAATCTTGTAATCCCATAGGGCTTTCTTAGAAAAGTCTAAGGGAGGGAAGATTCTAGCATGTAGAAGGAAGATCAAGTGTTAGGGTTTAGATATGAAATGTCCCACCAAAGGCTCATTATGTCTTACAGCCTGGGTCCTCAGCCAGTAGAGCATCTCTTCGTCTTGGCCACATCCACATTCTCCTCCTCCTCCTCCTCCTCCTCCTCTTCCTCCTCCTCCTCCTCCTCCTCCTCCTCCTCCTCCTCCTCCTCTTTCTCCTCTTCCTCCTCCTCTTCTTCCTTCTCCTCCTCCTCTTCCTCTTTCTCTTTTTCTTCCTCTTCTTCCTCTTCCTCCTTCTTTTGGTGACAGGTCCCCTTTATGTAGCCCAGGCTCAAATTTGTAATCTTCCTGCCCTAGCTTCCAGAGTGCTTGTTTTATAGATATGTACCTCCATGCCTGGCTTCTATACTTTTAGATAGTCAGTTTTGTTAATGGGGGCTGAGTGGGGTGATGTGATAGGGTTGGGGTACACAGGTACCAGGGAGACTTTCTCTGAGGAGATTTGATCCCTAAAAAGTGAAAAGGAAGAAGCCAGCCTGATTGCGAGCCATAATTCTGCCTCTTTGTTTTTTAAGTCTTCACTTACAGACAAGTCCCACAAGGTTACCCATGCTGGTCTTGAACTACAATCCTGCTGCATGGCCTTCTTAGTAGTGGATTACAGGCTGTTTCTACCAGGCCTGGCTATTCATGTGAATTTGAGAATCACCTTGACAAATCCCATAAGCAGACTGGGTCTTTGATTATAATTGTATTAAAGTTGTGTCTCACATAAAGGAGAGTTCACATCTTGAGTGCATTGACCCTCTTCTCGAGTATGTGCACATGGTATGTGTTTCAAATAAAGTGGTTAAAAGCACTTGCTGCTCCAGCAGAGAACCCAGGTTCATTCCCAGCATCCACACAGCAGCCCTAAATTACCAGTAACTACAGTTCCAGGGGATCTGATGCCATCTTGTGGGCTTCTTGGGTTCTGCACTCATATGGTGCATATATACATACATGCAAGCAAAGTAGCACATAAAATAAATCTGAAAGGAAGGAGAAGGAGGAGGAGACAGACAGACAGAGTCCCTCTTTTTGGTCAACATGCTTACTGCCTGTTTATTTCTGGATTTCTCTTTTAAATGTCATATTTTTCTACTAATTTTTCTATTACTGTATTAAGAACCACTATTTGAATACATCAATTTTGGTTTTGGTCATTGTGTTATAATGATTGTTAATTAGTATTAATTTTTATTATTTAGACTTCATCATTACAACCAAATCTCTGAGAAAGGCAACTTGGGATGGCTCTAAATGGAATCCCACAAGCCCCCGAGGCTCTTTTCTGTCTCCTGCCCCATCTGGGCTACTTGGATCAGAAGAACCCAACTCACGGCTTCTTGTGTCTGCAATGGTTCATTTAGAGACATGTCTTGGCAGAAACAGTCTAGGGGTTGGGGAAGGGGCTAGACAAATCACTTGTCAGCTATTACCTGTGTAGTCTAGTCCTGTGGGCTCTGGAGAGAGCACCCCCTACACACACACACACACACACACACACACACACACACACACACACACACATTCTTGGAGCCAGTCATTGGCTGCCCATTGCTCTACTCACCCTGCAAGAGGACCAAGGCTCCCCAGTGCTTCCTTACAAGGGAGGGGCTGGAAATGCAGGTCAGGGATGGGTAGGGGTTGGGGTGAGAGGATCCTCTGTATAGAGCCTGTGGTATGTACCTCACGTGGTGGCTCCAAACCCCAGCCACAGCTCCTCATTGCAACCCACAGGCTCCACCAAAGACCTGATTGAGACGTGTTGTGCAGCAGGCCAGCAGTGGGCCATCGACAATGATGAGTGCCAGGAGATCCCCGAGAATGGTGCCCAGAGTGATGTCTGCAGGTAAGTGGCCTTGGGTGGGCAGAACTGCTCTTGCCTTCCCAAGGCCCCAGATGTGTGAGGGTGACCAAAAGTGAATACAATGAGCCATCCAGCCAGGCAGATGTGGGGAGACTGACTGGTCCTGAGGGTCAGCTGACCACATGGATCTGTGGCTGGCTTGGTGAGTAAATGGTGTACTATTTAGAACAAATTCAAAGGAACATCATCACCTTGGGGATCTGGGGCTCCCCACCCCGAATGCTCCCTTTCTGTCCTCCTCTGCCACCTCTGCTGTGGCTCAGACACCTATGTTCTGCTTCCCTTGCCAGAATTGGTCTTCTGTTCTCTCCCTTTCTCAACTTTCATGGTCTACTCATAAAGTTCAGAGAGGCAGTGTGATTCACCTAGAGCTGCACAGCTCACTAGTATGGCCAGAATTAGAACCCATATTTTCTAATGTCTACTGTGTTCTGTCCCTGCCCATTCTCCTCCTCCTCCCTTCCCCTACCCCTTCTTCTTCCTCCTCCTTTCTTCTTTTTCTTCCTTCTTTTCTTCTTCCTTCTTTTCTTTTCTCCTCTTCCTCTTCTTCCTTCTTTTCTCCTTCCATCTCCTCCTCTTCCTCCTCCTCCCCCATCCTCCTCTTCCTCCTTCTCCTCTTCCTCCTCCTGTTCTTCTCCTTTTCCAGTTCTGAGACAGGGTCTTACTATATAGCCTTGCTGACCTGAAACTCTCTATGTAGACCAGGCTGGCCTCAAAGAGATCTGCCCGCCTTTGTCTCCCACATGCTGGGGTTAAAGGCATGCACCACCATGCCTCGTCTCACTCTGCCTTCTTTAGAGAACTTTAGATTCTAACCTTGTCTCTTCTCTTTCCTTTTTGCCACTCCCATTTGGGGTTACTGAATGACTAGAGCATGTACACTATTCAGACCCCATAAGTTTTGAGCTTTGCAGCCATTATAAATACATCCCTCTTGAGATGGAGCTCACTGCCACATGAACCACAACTCCATCACTGTACAGCTGATCCCTGCACATGTCCCTCCCAAGTAGTGCTGAGTCCTGCCTCTCATGGACCATGCTTTGCTGGCTCACCAGCCACCTCTTTGACAAATTATTCATATGGAGAGGGGCAGGAGGTGACCAGGGACCCAGGGACTACTCTCCCCAGCAGATCTACTCCATCCTTCCTGAGGTTGGGTCTCTATAACTTTCTGAGGATTGGTAGTGGAACTCTGAATGCCAACACCTTCCTCCAGAAGCAAGGACACAGTGCTGAGACCACTGGGTCCCAAGCCCAAATCAAACCTATGTGACTTGGTGGGGGTTGTGCCTGCTTTGCTGCCAGCCCTGGCCCCACTTGCTGTAGACCTCAGGTGGAGGTTTCCCTTCTCTACATTCCACTCCATCTCCCTCCTGTGAGGGACCCACCAATTAGGTACTGAGGTATTCCCCTGTTTCAGGATATCCCAGAGGCAATGCTGCATCTCTTACTTGAAAGAGAAGAGCTGTGTGGCCGGGGTCATGGGGGCCAAGGAGGGTGAGACCTGTGGAGCTGAGGACAATGATACCTGCGGCATCTCCTTGTACAAGGCAAGTCCCACCTGCCACAATCATGGCCGAGATGCGTGACACCACGTTCTGGGGTGGGGGTGGGGCAGACTCATATCTGCCCAGAAAATGTTAACAGTCATGGCATTGGTCAACAAATCCACAAATTATGTATTGACCTCATCAGTGATCCAGGAGACATCTTGCTCTCTGAGGCAGAGTTGGTTGAATGTGGCAAGGTGTGGTATGCCTGAGGTAGTGAAGAGGTCTGTGGGCAGAGGCTGTGCTGGAGCACACAACTGTTCTAGGAGCAGTGTGGTGGCCAGCAATGGAAAGTCCTAGGATGCTAGCTTTCTTTGCATGTGTATACTGGAGGCTGGAGGCTGGAGGCCCAGGCTGCATCAGGGGCAGGGGAAATAGCAGGAGGAAGAGGAGAAGACCTGGTGTTAGGAGAGGAGGGTATAAAGTCCTACTTCTGAGGTTATCTTTACCCCAAGTCCAGACCTCTTCTCTCAGCTTCAGTTTCTCCATGCATAAAACATGGGCAAGGAATCCCCATTCTGGCCCAGTACCAGCACCTGGAGCTTGTGTTCATGTGGTTTTTTGGCAGTGGGTACTGAAGCATCAGGTGAAGGTAGCTATGCCTGTGGCTGGCTTGTTTGGGTGGGCCTGTGTAGCTGTCATTGGCTGGTGGCTGCTCTGGAGTGAGGTGGCTCAGTTGAGCTATCTTTGTTCCCTGAAGTTTCTCCCACAATGGGCTGGCTGAGCCTGGTTCTGATAGGGCCCTAGGAAAGAGATCAAAAGCATACTTGTCGCTTAGTTTTCCTCACTCTGATAACATGCCCGAGATGATCCTTTTTGTGAGTGAAAGGTTTTGGTTCCATTTGTTCTCACTTGGCCCTGCTGCCTTTGGGTTTGTGGTGAGGTATCATGGTGTGGCATGGTGTGGCATGGTATGCATAGGAAGGCCAGTTTCTTATGTTAGAGAGAAGAGACCAGTGTCCCCATTCCCCTTCAAGGGCATGCCCTCAGTGACCTACGATCTGCCATTAGACCTACCCTGGGTCCTGGAGTAGTCATATGTTAAACTCAAGCTATAGTGACACACAAGATCTTTAGAAGGTGAGGCTCAAATGGTCACATGATCACTTCTGTCTCATCCTAGTGACCAAAGCAAGTCATTGAGCCAGAGCCACATTCTCACTCTCTGAGTCTCTGAGCTGCTCAGTTCCAGAGTGTGGATGCTGGGGAGGATGCTGGGGAGGCTGGTCAGCTGGGCTTTTGCTGTACCAGTCCATTGCCACAGTTTGACAGTGTAAACCAGATTTCCCCATGGCAGTTGGCTGGCTGAACCGATGGCTCTGCATATCCTTAGGGACCCAACCTTGCTTTGTCTTTTTGTTGAATGGTCAGTGTGTAGTGTTAGCTTCAGGTCCCTTCATAACCTGATGTGATACCAGGAGCTCCAACACATACACTCTAAGGAAGATGACCAGGGAGAGCGAGATAGGTACACTTCCAAGTAGATCCTGTCCCGAACACTTTATGAAGTCACCCGGACTGCAAGGGCCCTTGGGAAATGCTGTCTTTGTTGAACTGACAGGATAACCGTCTGCTTCTGAGGGTGGGGCATGGTAAGTGTGCCTGGTCTTCATTTGTAGTTCTTTCCAAGGGACATTTATTCATTCATTAAAGAAAATTAACATTAGTCTTACCCTTGTCCAGACTTGGGATGTAGGAGTGGGCCACCTTCCACCCTGAGAGAGCACACAGGCAGACAGAGGAACCAGACAATGTTAATTCACTGCAGAGTCTTCCCCAGGCTGTGCCCACAGACCCTGAATGAATCACAGGCACATAGACCGTGGGAACAGGCATGCTCTGAGGGCCTGGTTGTGATGGTCTGTCTCCCTCAGCAATGCTGTGACTGCTGTGGCCTGGGACTCCGAGTGCGGGCTGAGGGCCAGTCGTGTGAGTCCAACCCCAACCTGGGCTATCCCTGCAACCATGTCATGCTCTCCTGCTGTGAAGGTGAAGAGCCCCTCATAGTGCCTGAGGTCCGCCGGCCACCAGAGCCTGAGGCCGCTCCTCGCAGAGGTGGGTGCTGTTCTCCTAGGTGGAGGCAGTTGAAGGAGAATAGATGGACTCCTAGGGTGGTTGGGCTGGGTGTCCTTGGGCTATAGTGGGGACCCTGGTCCATTACTGTATGTGGTTTGAGGTTTGAGCTCTGCTCTATAGAGTTCTGCGGCTGCTTACTGGACTCTAACCCTGTTTGTGCTGCCCTGGCAATCCCACAGTTCTCTGTACCGTTCACCAATCACCAGTGACCATCTGCCCTTCTACTCTCCCTTCACCACCCTGAGTGTCTGACCATCTCCACACCTTCCACTGTTTCCCTAGCTGGGCATCATGTTCTGCTTATATCATTCTCCATCTGGTTATCTGTGCATCAGGCTATCATCTATTTGCTATTTTCCAACCATCTATTGATCCATCCATTGATCCAGCCATTCATCTATCCATAGATCCATTCATCCATCCATCCATCCATCCATCCATCCATCCATCCATCCATCCATCCATCCATCCATCCATCCATCCATCCATCCATCCATCCATCCATCCATCCATCCATCCATCCATCCATCCATCCATCCATCCATCCATCCATCCATCCATCCATCCATCCATCCATCCATCCATCCATGCAAACACCTTCATCCATCCACATGCCTGCCTGTTTATTGTTCTATTTCCTCATTCATCCCCCAATCCATCTGTCATTCACCTTCACTCATTCATCACTCACTCACCTCCTCTATTCATTCACCTATCATTTTTCTCTTACCCACCCCCACACCTATCCACCAACTCATCCAAGATGCTGGTTGAAGATGATAATTTATGAAGAACAAGTTATTAGCCAGAGAGTGGTTTAAGGTAGAGTTCAGGAGTAAACCCAGCATCAGAGGTCAGAACAAAGCATGGGGGGCTGGGACCAGGTGGACCACACAGCTAGGCAGGGTCCATCCATCCCCTCACTTAACCACCCATGGTAACATCGTGTTTCTTCTGTGTAGAGCTTCTGAGTGGCTTGGGTATGGGAGATACAGGTGCTGGGAACAGACTGTTTGAAATAGCCTCAGGCACATCCTACTCTTTTCTGTTGTGAACATGGTCAGAAGGGCATGCAGATGACAATGAGCTGGGCTTGACCTATGGAGGTACATGCTGGTGGGCTCAGGAATCCCTGAGCCTTTGTCTTTGGCCCTGGGCCTTGCCTCTGTCTGCTCACAGTTCTAGGTCCTCAGGACAGAGCTGTGATCACCAGGCTAGGGCTCCTCAGGATAGAGCTCAATGCACCCACCTTCCCTGTGACATGGCCTTGGATGTAGGTTTATGCCAACCTTCTGCTCTCTTGTTGCATCTGGCCAATGCAGAACAGCTCTCCTCCACTCCCCTGCTGCCCTCTGGGGAGTAGACAGTGCACTCAGGGCCTGGAGACTCAAAGAGACCTACTGCTGACACAGCCAAGGACACTGCAATCAGATGTCACATCCTCATCAGTCTCAACCGAGGCTAGCACTCTTTCTACGGCTCCAGTTTAGCACTTTAGTAAGAACCCTAATTAGGCACAGTCCTGTCCTATTGAAGGAGACTTAGATGATGAAGACTCAGACCCAGCTGCTATGGGTTCACTATTATTCATCCATTCGTCCACTCCACTCCCACCCACCTCCCCACTCATGTGGCCATCCATCCATTCCTCCCTCTCTCCCTCCTTTACTTCTTCATCCTTATCATCTTTTGAGCTCCTGTTGATTTCCTGGATCCTGTGGGCTCAGCCACACATTGGCCATGTTGGCTATGTTCCAAGTGCTGACCAACCACCCCAGTTTCAGAGACGGAGATGGCAAGCCGGGAGGCCCTGTCACTGGGCACAGAGGCTGAACTGCCCAATAGCCTGCCAGGAGATGACCAGGATGAGTGCCTGATGCTCCCTGGGGAGCTTTGCCAGCATCTTTGCATCAACACCGTTGGCTCCTACCGCTGTGCCTGCTTCCCTGGATTTGAGCTGCAAGGTGATGGCCGTACCTGCCGCCCAGGTAAGCTGTAGGGAGCCCAGGGACAGGCTTGTCCTGCCAATGGAGGATAGCCTTCCTAGACTACCTCTCTTCCTGCTGCCCCTGTGTTGATGCTGGCAGAAGCCAGAGGAGGCTCCTAAGCTTCAGAGACCTGGAGCAGGCCCAGCTGTGTCTCCAGCACCAGGGCTTTCTCTATGCCAGCTGTATGGGCGGATCTGTTTTCTTGTCTAGACAATCCCTATATTTTTCCTTAACTCTTTTGCCTTTTCCTAGTAGCTGTGAGATAGCTCTTGCCCAAGGTGTGTGTCCATACCCAGAGCCTCAGTATTCTCCCTTGTGAATGAGCAAGGGGGTGTCAGTGACGTCATCAGTCAGTGCCTGGTGTGGTTGCCTGTGAGTGTCTAAGCCCTGGCAGAAGATGTGAGCCTGTTCCCTGCCGTATGCTCTATCTGTAATAGATGGAGGTGCCCCACAGCGGGACACTGCACGAGCATCTGCACCGAAGCCTGAGTCTGCCCAGGTATCTCCCAACACCATCCCACTGCCTGTGCCACAGCCCAACACCTGCAAAGGTGAGTGGAAAGATGGTCCTTCTGCAGGGCTGAGCTGCAGGGGTCTGGGCCGTGTGGTGTGGTAGACTCTGGGGCTGGGTGCATGCAGGTTGGGCCAGGCTATCTGGTGCCTCTGCTTTGTGAAAGGGCCTGTCTGTTGATGACTGAAGAGGAGGAGGAGGAGGAAGAGAAGGAGGAGGAGGAAGAGGAGGAGGAGGAGGAGGAGGAGGAGGAAGAGGAGGAGGAGGAGACATCAGGGGATTCTGAGTCTCTAGGTGACCCTGGTCAAGGAGGATCACCTGCTATGTCTCATTCCTGTAAAGTCAAGTCTTTATTCAGGAATGCCGGGAAGTCTTCCCTTCCTGTCTTCTGCTTTTGTCCCTCACTGTCTTTGCTGGTATTCAAGGGATGGATTGACATCTGAGTGGTGTGTGGGAGGAACCCAAAATATTGTCCCCTGTGCCAGCTGGGACTGGAGCCATTCACTGGGGACCCTGTGAAAAGGCTCAGGCCTGGGGCTCCCATCTTTTCACACCTCTGCCTCTCTGGGCCTGCAGTAGAGAACCCAACCCATACCTCAGAGCTGAAGGGTGAGCAGTGTGGCCAGGGTCTATGAATTCTGACTCTGAGACTTTTTCCTCAGACAATGGGCCCTGCCGTCAGGTGTGTCGTGTTGTTGGGGACAGAGCCATGTGCTCCTGCTTCCCTGGCTACGCCATCATGGCAGATGGTGTATCCTGTGAAGGTGAGTACTTTGGGGTTACCCTCTGAGCTTTGTAGATCTAGTTGGCCCATGTTGTGACAGAGAAGCCCAGCAGGACAGTATAGGCGGCTCCCTCTGGTGTCACTGAGCCCTTGGTATTGGCCCTCCGTGCAGCTGCAGAGCCCTGGACTCCTGGCTGGCTGCTCTGCTGCTGTCTCAGGACTGAAAGCCTAATTGAACGTGTACCCACATCACCTGAAGGCCCATTGGACACAGATTCCTGGGAATTCTACTGGCCTGTCAAACAACCTCACTAGGGGTCTGGATAAGCTTTGAACTTGTGTTCTAATCAGGACTCATGCCAGATATGGACCATTCTCAACTCAGTGTTCCCTGAGGGCTGTTGTGGTCTACAAGGCTGAGCTTACTTTGTGATCTCTGAGTTCATCCACGCTCCAGCCCGAGGTGGAGAAAGAGAGAAGGGAGCGATGTGTCACTGTATTGGATGTGTCACTGTGTTGGGGGCAGCATCCAGAAGTGACTTTACCTTCCCCACTCCTGCCCCACATGCCTGCAGTGGGGAGAAGGGCCTCAGTCATGGAGGGGGAATTGACAATGGTGGTGAGCTTCCTCTGCCATTCACATGAAGAATGATGTTCACAAAGTCCATCCCTTTTACCACAGTGACCAGCATAGGTGACGGTATGTCTCAGTGGGGCCACTGTAGATAGATAGGACCTCTCAGTACACAGTATACAATGGGAATAGTGGTTCTGACACCTACTGGTTGGCTTCCTCAGTGAGTTTTGTTTGAACTAGTTTGAGGGGTCCTAGGATCTTACCTCTCCTGTCTTAGCAGAAGCAGGTGAGACAGCTGAGTCTAGGATATGTATGGCTCAGGCTCAGAAGACATGGTCTGAATATCTGCATAGAATGATCAGGTCTGTCCAAAAAGGATGTCCACGTTCTTCTCTGAAGATCAGATCCCACATACTCTAGAGACTCTGTATGTGACTGACACCCTCCAGTGAGTCACAGAGAAGGCGCTAAAGCACTTAGCCTGGTGACAACTGATTGGCCTTTCTCTCGGATGGTGGAGACAACAGACCCAGGGGATAATGTGCTCTTTGGACTCTGATTCTCCCCAGGGCTCTGGATACTGAGAAACGTATCTTGGTTCAGAACTCTTCAGCTCTGACCCCTCTCAGGGACCTGCTGCCTGAGGCCCAGTGTACTGCCTCTGCTGGCCACCCCTGGTGCACTCCAGCAGGAAGAGTGGAGGGGGACAGAGCAGAGGCTGCAAAGGCACACCTGTGAGGGCATGTACAGCTCCCACACTGGAAGAGGCCTGTCTCCCTTTGTTCTCAGGAATAATCACAGGAATTCCCTGCTGGGACAGCCTGAGGAATTTTAAAATATCTCCAGGTTTGAGTTTCTGGAGAAACTTCATGAAGCTCCTTCTCATGGAGGCCCCTCTGCATAACCTTAGCCTGGCAGCCTCTGGAGCACCCCCCATCCCCTTCTGTGAATGCTGCTGGCCTGGACCCCAGAGCCCTTGAAATTTCAGACCCTTCTGTTGTGATTTTCTTGGTTGCTCCAGACTTGGGCATTATTACCGAGCACGGGTTGGGGAAGCCTGCTACCCGGGCTTTACTCTGGGCTGGCTGCTTGCCCTCTCTGAGTCTCTCTCCATCTGCCCTTACTGGGCAGTAGGGTCAGCTCTAACATCTTTGGGTTTTACAAACTCAACTTGGGTCTAAGGTTTAGCAGTCCCCTGACAGGAGCACACAGATTCTTTACCCCTCTCTCTGGCACACACGGGTTCTTTATCTCTCTCTCCCCGGATACCCCTGGTAGACACACCTCTCTAACAGCCTTCTGTTTTTCCTTCCGTGGCTGTCATTAGACCAAGACGAGTGTTTGATGGGCACTCACGATTGTAGCTGGAAACAGTTCTGTGTGAACACCTTGGGATCCTTCTACTGTGTCAACCACACAGTGCTGTGTGCAGAGGGCTATATCCTCAACGCACATAGGAAGTGTGTGGGTAAGCTGGAGCCCCTGCCTGCCGCCGCCCACGTCACGGCTGTCTGCTCTGCTCCACGCCAACCCACCACGTACTGCCACATGCTAAAGGGCCTACCCTTTGCATGTGAGCTCCCACACAGCAGCCTGCCAAGCTCTGTGTCATACCCTCGTGTCCCGGTGTCTTGTCCCGCTTGTTCTCCGTGGCTGTGTTCCCAGATATGCCCGTGACTCAGAAAGCTATTGGGATATCTAAGGGATGGGTCAGAGATAGGAAGGCCAGATGTGGGCAGCAGGGCCATGTAACTGTGTGGAAGCAGGGAGGCCTGGGTGGTAGGCAGGACCCCAGTGGCTCTGGACCTTGTCCTCTCTCAGCTATTGGAAGCTGCTGACAGCTATGAGGATTATGGTGCATGTGCCATGTGCACATAGGCAGGGTCATACATCCTGTTTCCTCAGCCACTTAGCTTGCTTGTAGATTTATCTGGAATCTCCCAAGAGGTAAGTAGATTGTCCTGGTCCAGCTGACCCGGTTCAGCATCCATTTGCTGTGTGACCCTGAACAAATGGCACTTTCCCCTCTGAGTCTTCCTTCAAAGGACAAGGAAGATGTGAGCCCTGTGTAAACCTGCGCATGGTTGGACCTCTTCTCTATCTATGCCTATATAGTCCGGGGCTGGGATTCTGGAGTTCTGTGGAAAAGGAAGGACTCCATACTGCCTTGTATCTGAGTTACCTGGTATTCTCACTGAGGAAAAAAAAAATGTAAGCCCTGGCTTCCTGCATCTCAGAGATAACACTGAGTAGAGGAGCAGTCGGGCAGCCTGGCTGATGCAATGATAGAGAAACAGGCAAAGGGAGATTTCACTCTTGCCAACTGGCACCCAGGGGAAGGAGGAATAGCTCCACCTATTCCCAAGGATGGGCGGGACTTGGAGATGGGAAAAGCCACAACACAGGAAGGAGACAGCTGGGACAAAGGTGTGGAGGTGGGACCAGGGCACACAGTGCTCAGGGCTTGCATCCAGAGTCCTGTCTGTCTTGCCTGTGCTTCGGGACCATGTCTAGCCTGGACATGTCCTCTTCCTCCCCTGCACTGCTGGGCAGCAGCGCTGGCCGACATGTTTGCCTAGCTGCACCCACGGTACAACATGGCCCTCCTGACGTGCTTGCCGGTGGTGGCAGCTCCTCCTGGGTGGACTGGGTCTGTGTGCGTGTGCTGGGAGGCATGTGGGCCCCTTTTCAGGATGTCCCCCCATTCGCCACTCCCTGGCTTGGCAGCTAAGACCTATGCTGCAGGGTCCTTAGCAGCTGAAAGATGAGCCTGAGGATGAGAAAGCCAAGATACATTCCATTCAGCAAGATTTATGAGCACGTTCTGCATTTCTTCCCTCTTTATTCTGCACAAGCTATCAGCCACTCTCCTCCCACTTCAAGCAAGCATCACTTGGGGGCTCGGGGGTTCCCCAGTTGCTGCGCTCAAGTTCAGTAACTCAGATGGGGGAGGAACAGGGATGAGTGTGGCTTCACTGAAGTCTATAACCACTGAGCCCTAGTTTCCCCCTCCACGAAAGAGGAATCTGCACCTGAAAGTCACCATGGTACATTAGTCCCTAGGAGGAACGCTAGCAGGGTTCCCTGAGCTAGAAGCTGAGGCCTAGAAACTGGGGACAGCCTGGTGTGGCCTCTGCTAGGGCCCCCTATACGCTTTACTCTTAAGAAAGTTCCACAGCCACACTGGACTGCAGGGAGTAGGGATGGCACAGCTTCTGCTCTGAGGACTCTCTGCAACAGGAAGCAGGCAGTGAGAAAAGCCTGCAGCTCGGAGCAAGCACCCTAGATCCCATCTTTGCTGGCTGCGTAATTCAGTCCAGTGGCATCCCTTTGGGGTGAGAGATCTCCTCATCTGTAAAATGGCCACCTCTGTATTACAAGACAGTGAGTCTGGTCAGTTCTTGTAGCTTCCTGACCCCCGGGGGGATCTTTTGTGAGTGGTCACTCCTGTCATACAATACTCTGAGGCCTCTTAGCTGTGGGAAACTCCTAGGTGCCCATCTCCCTATGTGCCTATCCAGCTGTACATCAGATGTCTTTGTGGTGCCTGATTGTACCTCCATGGCAAGCTTGACTCAAAACTGTCCCTTCCCTATCCCCATTCCTGTCTATACCATCTCTGCCTGGAAGGGTCTCTTCCCCACCCCTACTTTCCCAGCTGGTCCCCTAGTCATCCTCATAGATTCAACTCAAGTGTTACTACCCTTGAGAAGCAGCTGGCATTGCAGGACCAAGGCAGACAGCCCTCTGACCTGAGCCCCCAGGCACCCCTCTTCATCTGTGTCTCCACCTGCCTGCCTTGACCCAGCCATCAGGGTCAGAGGCTATGCTAACCCACTGTGTGGCACAGGGACATGGTGGAGAATAAGCACTGGCCAGTGTAGCACTAAGCCCTTACCTGCCAGGTACAGGTAGGGGAGGCAGGGCTGGGTGGAGCCTGGAAGGGTCCTTAGCCCTGGCCTAGAGGCAATTACGGTTGTGATCTCTGCTTCCTTTTGCCTCAATCTCCCTGCTCCCAGCTGCTTATCCCTAGAGTCTGTCCTTGGCCTCTTCTTCATGTACCTATTTCTTCAAGTGACTTTAGCCATCTGACTATTCCCTTCAGTTCCTTCAGTGAGCCCAGAGGTTAGCTGCCTCCTAGCCCCTGAGAACTCTGGGACCTTCTTCAGCACACCTGCCCCTGCAGGCCACCCATCCCAGGTGCTGGCATCTATTTAGCTGCTCGGCCCAAAGCTTTTCTGACCTCCTGGTTCTCTCAGCTCCCCCTCTGCCATCTGTGGGTCTGCCTACTCCTGCTCTCTTCCAGCCCACCAGCCACCATCCTTCTGTGGATAAACGGCATCTCCTCCTAGTCTGCTCCAACCAGGGTACCCTCACTCCTATACCAGGAACCATCCATGGCTCCCATCCTCTCCTTGATGTAACCTCATCTGTTCACATTTTCTTCTCTTCCCTACAGCCACACCTGCCTCTGGGTTAGTCCTGAACCTGCCTGGGCTGTCATCTAACTGTTCCTTCTGCCTGGACTGTCAGAGCGGTTCCTGCTGTCACCTCTTCACCTTCCTACTCAGATGTCCCGTCTTCTGACGGTGCTCCTCATCCCTGCCTTAAACTTGCTTGCCCTGTCTCTGCCTCAGCCCACCTTCCTCCTGCTGTGGTCCTCGTGGTCCCCTTTGAGCAACCTCATTGCATATGCAAGCATCTCCAAGTATCTGCTCCAAGGGCAGGCATTTCTGTCTTGTTCACTCACCCATTCCTCTTGCCAAGAGCCCTGCTTGGCACCTAGAGGGGTGTGATAAATCTTTGTTGAATGAAGGGATACTTGGATAAGGGGACATCAGCTTCATGCTTCTCCCTGCATGGTGAGTACCTGAGATCAGAGCCTGGTGCATCCTGTCTCGGTGCCTGGTTGTGCTAGGCCTATGTACCTGGAGCCCCTGCAGGCCCTGACAGCTGCCTCAATCTCCACACAGACATCAATGAGTGTGTGACAGACCTGCACACGTGCACCCGGGCGGAGCACTGTGTGAACACGCCAGGCTCCTTCCAATGCTACAAGGCTCTCACCTGTGAGCCAGGCTACGTCCTCACAGATGGTGAATGCACAGGTAAGAAAGTGTTGAACCTCACATTTGCTCCCTGGACTAACTGCACCCCAGGGATGTCTCTACCCCTGCTCTGTCTCCCCCCTGCACTTGACTTTCCTTGGGGTGGGGTGGGGTGGGGTGGTCTCTGAGGCTAGGGGTGGAAGCTGGGACAAGGGCAACCTCTGCCCCTGGCCTTCCTTCCACCTGCTGATCATTGCTATGCTAATCATTCTCATGACCTCAGTTTCCCCATTTGCACACTGAAGTGGAGCCCCTCAGATGATTGTTCATATCTCATTCCCTGGAAAATCCTAGCTTTCTAATAAAAGGGATTTTTTTTCAGTATCTCACATATTTCTTAAGCTTCTTTTAATGCCAGACAGGGTTCTGGGTACCAATAGCACTGGTGTGAGGTGATCTTTCTGTGACCTCATGGTAGAGGATGTGGGGAATACAGAGATGGCGAAGTGACCGTGGGAGGTAGAAGGATGTGTCTCCAATGTGCATCTAGAAAGGCTCTCAGGAAAGTGACAGTGTAGTTGAAACATAGACAGTGGGAGGCTACCTGGAAAGGTGTTGTGGGCATAGGGAACAGCAGGCACAGAGGCCTATGACATGGAGGAAAGATCCTGGCAAGGGTCCCAGGTGTGAGCCTCTGTGCTCCAGTAACAAGTGTGACTTAACCTTGGGATACAGTCTCTCACACGTTTCTGTCTGCTTCCTCATCAGTGTGGTGTGATGGGTGGTAGGGAGTCAGACTGCCTGGTATTCTGTAGCAATGGAAGCTTGCCTGTGCCTCAGTTTCCTCCTCCATGAAGTGGGCCAGTTACAGGATGTACTCTGTGTTGCTGTGAGAATGGAGTAAATTTGATCATGTCACATGCTTTGAATAGTGGCAGGGACCATGGAGAAGTACAGAGCATGTGGTTATATCATTTTTACTCCTGGGACACGGGTCTCCTCAGTGACGCCACTCTGCCACCTTACTGGGATGCAGACCTTTGTGGCTGCTGGGATTTCAATGGTGTGAAGCTGGGAAGTGTGGCAGGGCTGCTGGCTGTGAGGGCAGGGCCTCCTGCCTCCTGCCCCTAATGCCCAGCCTCTGTGTGGCAGACGTGGACGAGTGCGTGACGGGTACACACAACTGCCAGGCAGGCTTCTCATGCCAGAACACCAAGGGCTCCTTCTACTGCCAGGCCCGGCAGCGCTGCATGGATGGCTTCTTGCAGGACCCCGAGGGCAACTGCGTGGGTAAGCAGGCTTCGGGCTGTGGCTCCTCGGGTTCTGCAGGCTTTAGAACCCTGGTGGGTCTAGCTGGTGGCCCCATTCTCCCAGCCTCAATGTCTCCATCCATTGAGTATGTGCAGAATGGTAGCTGCTCTGCTCACTTTGGAACTGTTTATTACAGGGCCTCAGTTTACCTACTTGTGGGATCAAGCTAAAAGAACATAGATCATGTGTTTTGAGCCAGCTGACAGAAAGAACTGTCTGGGATACAATATCACAGGGTTCCTGACTGAAGTGAAATCCACAGTTGCCTTCACTGTCCAAGACCACCGTGAGGCTCTCTAGATTAGTTCTGTGCCATGGTTGAGACATGCCGTGTGACAGATGCTGGCCTCATTGTCCTGAGAAGGTCTGAGATGTCACTCACTCCTTCCAAACAGCCAGGGCATACCATGTTCCTAGAGCTTCAGACTTGTCATCTGCCAGGATGCAGGGTGGCAGAGGGGACAGTGGCACAGAGAGGCAAAGGGCTGGCAGCGTTTCCTGAGTACCAACTATGCTCCAGGATTCTAGATGGGGGCAGCCATAGTGTTTGCCAAACCGTTTAGTGGGGAGACCAAATAGGTAGCCATGTTCACAAAAACACCAGGAATTCATTTATACTTTGATAAATAATAATAATAATAATAATAATAATAATAATAATAATAATAAAAAACAACCATAACCAGCCCTGCCTTCCTTCCCCTTGCTTTAGCTGTTCCATTGGACAGATGTGATCACACTGTAGTCAGCTCACTGGCTGTGGCTTCTGGAGGTGGGACTCTCACGTGCCAGGGTTCAGGGGTGGCATAGTCTAGGCTTAAAGCCCAGAGCTGGCTGGACGTGGTGGTACACGCCTTTAATCCCAGCACTCGGGAGGCAGAGGCAGGCGAATTTCTGAGTTTGAGGCCAGCCTGGTCTACAGAGTGAGTTCCAGGACAGCCAGGGCTATACAGAGAAACCTTGTCTCGAAAAACCAAAAAAAAAAAAAAAAAAGGCCCAGAGCTGGGCAGATGAGTGGAGGAAGGGCAAGCCAGGATCTCCATCACCTTGTTGCTTCTGCAGACATCAACGAGTGTACATCGCTTCTGGAGCCTTGCCGCTCAGGGTTCAGCTGCATCAACACAGTGGGCTCCTACACCTGTCAGAGGAACCCACTGGTCTGCAGTCGCGGTTACCACGCTAACGAGGAGGGCTCTGAATGTGTGGGTAAGGTTGGAGCCTCCCCATCTACCTCTCTGCCCAAGAGGCCCCTCAGAGGGGCCGTCCGGACCTCAGGGTGTCTGTCCTGCTTACCTGCCCCACAGATGTGAATGAGTGTGAGACAGGTGTACATCGCTGTGGAGAGGGCCAACTGTGTCATAACCTCCCTGGGTCCTACCGCTGTGATTGCAAGCCCGGCTTCCAGAGGGATGCATTCGGCAGGACCTGCATTGGTAAGGGACACTGGGGTCTGGGATCCCCTGGGAACAAAGAGCCTATCCCTCTGTACCAGCTCTCTGGCTTGGACCTCCCCAGATGGCTGTCTTCAAGCCCCCTCTCCTCTTGGCTAAGACTCCATGCTGTAGCCCCCTTACTGCCTTGTCTGCCTGTGCCTCTGCACCCTCTGCCCACTCTGTGACTCCTGCTCATTATCTCCCCCTGCAGATGTGAACGAATGCTGGGTCTCGCCGGGCCGCCTATGCCAGCACACATGTGAGAACACACCGGGCTCCTACCGCTGCTCCTGCGCTGCTGGCTTCCTTTTGGCTGCAGATGGCAAGCATTGTGAAGGTACTGCTCACCCTGGCTTCTGAGCCCATGTACCTAGCTCCTACTTGGATAGGCAGCCTCTGATTCCTGCTGTGATCACAGGGAGTTTGTTGCCAAGACAGCACTGGGCAGCCATGAGAGCTCAGGAGCCGTGAGCATGCGAGTGTCAGATGGTTCCCATGGCTGATGCCATCAGGCAGTAAAGCCTGGGGCAGTCTAACTTATCTGGCTTTTCATAAACCAGGAATTTCACCATGTGTGTTGTAAAGTCGGCTGCTCTGTATATGTGGCTGGTAGCATAAGCCTTGGAGTACACAGTGAGATAAACCAAATGTGGTATAGGCTGGGGTTCAAGTCTGTGATGGGCCTGTCTGTAGCTGGGGAAGTGACATCACAGCATCCCCACAGATGCTTGGTCCCCTAGTGCAGCTGGCTCAGGTCTACTGGGGAAGAGAGCCACGAGGTGGCTCAGTGAGAAGCTGAGCTTCAACGGAGAGACCATGGCATCTCTGGCTCCAATTTCTTAACAGTTTTCCTCATTCTTCTCCAAGTGGGACCAATCTGCTGAGACCTCTGTGGGACTCCCAGTCCTTGGGCCCTGAGTGTGTGTGTGGAGGGGTGGTTATAGCAAGACACTGGGATAGTCACTCTTACCCACTAGTGTCATTTTACTGTGGGCATACCTCATACCAGATTGGGTGTGGGCAACCCAGAGCAGACAGGGCCTCTACGTTCCCAGCATTCTGCCTAGGCACAATTCTTACATTCAACTCTGTGTTCCCACTGGCTTCGTGTTGGAGACCTGGAGGTGAATTGAGCATGGATTCTGCCAGCCGAATGCACAGCACAGCACAGCACAGCACACATAGCACAGCACAGCACACACAGCACAGCACCCACAGCACAGCACAGCACAGCACAGCACAGCACAGCACAGCACAGCACAGCACAGCACAGCGGATGAGCCACATATTGACACATGGCTTATCTTTGGGGAGTGAGCTTCAGTTCAAGAGTTAGATACGGCTGGCTGTGACTTGCCTCCTTTCACATGCCCCTCGGTTCTTCTGCCTCAGCCACCTTTGCCTCATTGATGTTCCCTAAAAACACTCAGAAAGCTCCCACCTCAGGACTACCACCTACAGATCCCCTTTCCTAGATGGCCACATGGCCCTGTCCCCACGGTTGCATCCTCCCCGACCACTTTACCTAAGACTGCAGCTCACATGAGACCTCTGTGAGACACCCCTTTCCATTGTTCTGATGTGCTTTCCCCATGCCTTTTGATGTACTTGGGCATGCTGGCCATCTGTTTTACCAGTCCCTCTCCTCCCCTCTTCTCTCCACACATGAGATAGCTCTTCCAGGTGAAGATATTGTCTGCCTTCTTCATGGTTGTTTCTCCAAGTCCAGTGTAGGTCCTGCACAGTCTAGTCGGAAACTGCTCAGTAGGCAGAGGCTCTGAGGAAGCCATGAGCTAGCTCTCCCTCCTTTACCCTATAGCAGCTCCTGCATCCTCCCCCACCTCAGCAGTGTCAGCTCTTGGTGGCCTATTTTGTGCCTAGGTGACTCAAGAGTTCCAGTAGTTGTGTGTTCCCAGCAGGGCAGTACCAGGCTTTGCTTTGGTTTGTCCTGGGGCCAGAAAACTTGCCCTTGCTAGTGTCCTGCCTGGCCCCACCTTCCTCAAAGGGTGTCCAAAAGGAAAGTCTCTCCAAACAAGGATACTGGTGAGCCAGCCCAGTCCGGTATATAGTCTGGGAGGACTCACTATGATGAAGACTCTGTCCCCACAGATGTGAACGAGTGCGAGACTCGGCGCTGCAGCCAGGAATGTGCCAACATCTATGGCTCCTATCAGTGCTACTGCCGTCAGGGCTACCAGCTGGCAGAGGATGGGCATACCTGCACAGGTGAGCCCCTCCAAGGACTCACATGAAGAAGGGGCCCCTTTCCCCATATGCCAGGATCCCAGGGGATTTAGTGTGGGGGTCTGAGTTCATATCTCAGCCCAAAGTTTTTCTGCTGTGCAACCTTGGGTCTCTCCACTCTGACCTCAAGTTCCTTCTCTGTAAAGTATGATACCCTGATCTCAACAGGAGTACATCGCCCAAGTCAGGCTGGCACCTAAATAGCCCTTGGATGGTGCTGTTATTATTAGTGGTGCACAGTCCTGGGAGGCACGTTCCCATTCTGTTCCCCATCTCCTATGTGGCTTTGAGCGATTCGCTCCCACCCCTGGAGCCTTCTTGTCTTCCCTTATTAATGGCCCCTGGGCTTCCTGGCTGAGCCTATGGATGGGTGAGGCTCACCAGCTGACCCTTTCTGACAGACATCGATGAGTGTGCACAGGGCGCTGGCATTCTCTGTACCTTCCGCTGTGTCAATGTTCCCGGGAGCTACCAGTGTGCATGCCCAGAGCAGGGGTACACAATGATGGCCAACGGGAGGTCCTGCAAGGGTGAGTGACAGCTTCCACTCCCACATACACAGTCAGGCAGTTCTCTGTCTGTATCAGTCTTCGAGCTTAGCACTAAGCCCACGTGTTCAGAACAACTGTGCTCAGAGCAGGGCAATAGTCCCTGTGTCTAGGCCTGGAACGAGGAAGGTGATGGGCTTTCTGCCATTCAGGCCGGCACAGAATCTTCCAGGCTTGGCCTTGAATCTGTCTATGCTGTCCAGAGGCCAGGGTATAGGGAAGGAGTCCTAGGGAGGTCAACACTAGTCTGGTGCAGGTTGATATTTCCCTGCCACAGTTGTGCAGGTCAGGAAATGGGGGGAGGTGGCTCCTGGCACTGGGGGTACAGGCTATGGTGAAGCTTGGTATGCAGCGGGCAATCATGAACTTTATTCTAAGAAGCCAGCAGAGCCAGGACCCCTGCTGCTGTGTACTACAGTGAGATGGGCAGACAGCTATGTAAGGGAGTGAGCTGTGCTCTTAGGCCACACAGCTGCCCAGGACCTGGGCTTCCAGTGTGGGTGGGAGAGGTTCAGGCTGGGTTCCTAGGCCATGAGGATTCTCTTAACAGCCCTCCTCTCCTGTTCCAGACCTGGATGAGTGTGCACTGGGCACCCACAACTGCTCTGAGTCGGAGACCTGTCACAACATCCAGGGGAGTTTCCGCTGCCTGCGCTTTGATTGTCCACCCAACTATGTCCGTGTCTCAGAAACGTGAGTGCCTTCAGCCCTGGTGTGATCCAGGGTCCTTTACTGCCATCGGGCCACAGGCTAAGAGTCAGGTGGTCCCTGCCACGGTCGCCTCCTATCCTTTCCCATAAAACGCTATGAAAAGAAATAGAGAATTGTCCATGCTCAAAAGAGGGCTGTCACCCTGAAGGGAGAAGGTTTGATCTATGGTCAGATATGAATGACCACAGACAGCCCGGGAACATGGATTCAGGCAGAATCAAATAGCATGTTCGTGAAAACAGTTTTATGAAGTTTCTAGGGTAACAAAACAAAGATTCATAAATGAACACACTTAAAAAAAAACCCCACTGGTGGACACATGCAGGTTATATAAACTGGGGAAATCTCTTGGCTATTGTTTGGTAGCATTTTTTAACCTTCAGGCTAGTGGAAGCTAGGAGTCTATTTGTGCATTCCCAAAGGATTTACGTAATGACACATGCAGGTCACACACAGAGATGGGTATTGGGTGGCTATTAAGGGAGCTGAAGATAGCTTAAGATAATCTGTCTTCAGGACCTGTAACATTCCAACTCTCCAGAGTCATAACCAGTTAATCAGCCTTGTAGACTCTTTAACACAGACAGAGTATTTGCTGGGAACTCCCTACACACACACACACACACACAAACATTCGTGCACTCACGTGCACTCACACACCACACCACACCACACCACATGCATTACTTACTGTGTAACAAACTTCCCCATTACCATATATGCTCCTTACCTCCTGGGGGTTTCTGGGGGCCAGCAGCCAGAGCAGCCTCACGAATGCAGCTTCATGGGACAGCTGCCATGTCTGGGCCTCCTGAGCCCACTATGAAACTATCCCTGTCCCTGCCCGATCATCTGGCTGCTGGCCTGCATTTGCAAGGTCTGGCCAGGCAAGCAGTCATCGGGTTGTAGACTGAGGCCTTAGTGTCTCAACCTTGTCCAGCTCACTCCTCAGCCTCTCCAAGGGCTGCCTGGGCTGTGGCCTCCCTTGTGCAGGACACCAGATGTATGAGCTGAAGTACTTAAAGGGACTTAACTCAGAAGTGAGAGCACCGAGCGCTGCGCTGCAACAGGAGACAGGTTGGGTGTGGTGGCTAGCAGGCTGTGCTGGGAAGGGGGTTGTGAAGAAGGGGGAAGGGGAAGAAAGGAAGGAACAAATATGGATGAAAAGAGCTGCTGACAGGCCTGCTGGGACCTTGTGCCAGGCACGTCAGCCACACCCTCACAGGAGACCATCTCACAGCTGGGAATGAGGCCCAGAGGGGTAAAGTAACTTACTTGTGGTTGCTGGATTCCTCTGGGTAGAGCTCACATTTGCTTCCTGGTCCACTAGTGCCTGAGCCAGCTGCTGGGGTCTGTCCCACATCTGGGATGAGAGTGAGGGTCCCTAGTCACTGACTAAGCATCCTTCCCTTACAGGAAGTGCGAGCGTACCACATGCCAGGATATTACGGAATGTCAAACCTCACCAGCTCGCATCACCCACTACCAGCTCAATTTCCAGACAGGCCTACTGGTACCTGCGCATATCTTCCGCATCGGCCCCGCTCCCGCCTTTGCTGGGGACACCATCTCCCTGACTATCACGAAGGGCAATGAGGATGGCTACTTCGTCACCCGCAGACTCAATGCCTACACGGGTGTGGTATCCCTGCAGCGGTCTGTTCTGGAGCCTCGGGACTTTGCCCTGGATGTGGAGATGAAGCTTTGGCGCCAGGGCTCTGTCACTACCTTCCTGGCCAAGATGTACATCTTCTTCACCACTTTTGCCCCATGAGGTGACACGTCAGGTTACATGTCAGGCAATCCCTCCAGGTGGTGCCTGGGCTATGGGCAGCTGTGCCACTCCTAAGTGGCTTTTTGCTGTGACTCTGTAACTTAACTTAATCATGCTGAGCTGCTTGGTTTTGAGTCTCTACCCTAGAGGGAGGGAGATGCACCCTAACAGGCACTGAATATAGGCCAAGGTCACCCGAGGCTGGATGATGGCCTGCAAACTGGAAACAGCCATAGGGGGCTTCTGAACTCCTCCACTCCTCAACTATGGCTACAGCTGACATTCCATTTCTGCGTCCACTGTGTTCCTCAATTAAAAAAAAAAAAATCAGCTGTGCATGGTAGCACAGACCTTTAATCCTAGCACTGGGGAGGCAGAGGTAGGTAGATCTCTGTGAGTTCCAGGCCAGCCTGGTCTACACTGGGAGGTCTAACCAGCCAGAGATACATAGAGAGACCCTGTCTCAACAAGGAAAAAATGAAAGAAATCATTTTAAAAGTTTTTTTTTTTGCTGTTGTTGTTGTTTAATGATAAGAATAGTACACATACATTATTAAAAATGACCAAATAGCACAGAAAGGTTATTCAGTCTCTTTGTCTTCTTTCTCTTATAAAACACTGAAGATTGGCATCAGTCCTGGAATGTCACAGGGTCCCCAACTAACAGATGAGCTCAGAGTGAGAGCCACAGGTCAGCTAGCCACAGGTCAATAGCCTTTTCTATTATAGCCCCTGCCTCTTCTCCTGCCCATACTTGCTAACCCCTACTCCCTTCTTCTCCCACATGTGGACTCGAGCTGTTTGGTGGGTCACCTTGGGTATGGTGGTAGCAGGTCTGGAGTGGATGTGAGCAGAACTGAAGGAGACATATCTTCTTTGAGCCTTCGTGAATTTCAGCTCTGTTGGGTATCAGCTAAGGGGGCAGCTATGTGAATGTGGGAAACCGAGGCCCTGAGAGCAGAGGGGATATACCTAAAGTCTACTGTGAGGGTCAGAGTGAGCATGCCCACATGACTGCCCTCAGTGTCCTCTGAGACAGATTCCTGTGAGCAGTCTGGAACAGTTACATGTGACGAGCAACAGCCAGTATGTTAACTGTGGTAGGAAGCTGGACTGGATCAAGCAGGTCTGCAATCCCAACTGCTTGGGATACTGAGGCAGGAGGATTGAGAGTTAATGGTACTCTGTCCCAAAGAGTTACAAAGACAGGAGATGAGAGACTGAGGATGTAGCTTAGTGGTAGAGGGTTTGGTTGGTATGTGTGAATACCACACCCAGTACCACACCAGGAAAACCAAATGACAGGGACAGAGTAGACATAGCCAGACTCTTCACACATGCTAACAGCATTGTAGGTGTCTGTGCATACATGTGTCTGTGCCACCAGCTCTGGCTGGGAATAGAATATTCTTTCTTACTGTGAGTGGTGGGCAGAACCCAAGGAGTAGCCTGCTGGGGATGCTGGCACATAGCCCTCAGTGGCTAGGCATTCTTCAAGATATGTTTGCAAACCACATTTGGATGCAAATTCTTCTGTTTTTAAGCTGTGATGGAAACTTAAAAACAAGCAATCAAACAAACAAAAGTCAAGCACGAGGGCCAGCAAGATGGCTCAGTGGGTAAAGGCGCCTGCTACTAAGCCTGATGACCTGGCTTCACTTCCCAGGGCTCACAAGGTGGAAGGAGAGAAACGGACTCCCACAAGTTGTTCTCTGACATTCCTCTGCACCACGTGCACTGTTACACAAACACACAGAAGTGCACACCAACATGCATGTGCACATGTGTGAGTGCACGTACATGCCCGCCTGCATGTGTGTGCTCAAAAACCACACACACACACACACACACACACACACACACACACACACTCTAAATAATGTTTTAAAAAGGAAACCCGTAAGCATGGGAGCTGGAGAGATGGCTTATGTAACCCTTAACCATAAGTAGTGGTCTAGCTCACTACTCTTCCAGAGGACCCAGGTTTGGTTACTAGCACCCACATGGCAGCTCACAACTATCTGGAACTCCAGTTCCAGGGGATCGGACACCCTCTTGTGGCTCCTGTGGGCACCAGACACACACATGGTGCACACGCACATGAGCAGGTAAAGCACATACACACACGAAAAATAATAAATAAATCTTAAGGAAACAAAACAAAACAGGGACATGCCTGCTGTCACAGCTCTCACTGAAGGTTGTCATCAGTGGCTTCCTGCTGTCACAGCTCTCACTGAAGGGCATCATCAGTGGCTTTTTCTCTTTCCTCCCTTCTCCTCACTGTACCCCCTTCCCAGGAGTGTAGCAGAAGTCACTTCTTTGCCACTGGTCTACCTGTCACCCCTCCTTCCTCTGGCCTTGAGATTCCCAGAGCGAGCAGTTCTGTTATGACAGCCATCTGCGGGGCTAGATGGAGCTCCATTGAGAAACACATCAGAGGTCATAGCAGCTGTCCCTGTTCCCCCACAGCCTGGGCTATCTTGCCAGAGCATGGTTACTCCCCCTGCATCTTCTGCATTAGGCTCCCAGGATTCCTTAGGAGCTCTGTCTCGGCTGCCTGCATCCAGCAGTTTTTCCCACGTGGAACATGCATGCTAGGAGTGCTTGACTGCAAGCTAGTCAGCAATTGGTCTCAAGTCTTGCTTCCAGGCAGTCTCAGTGGCTCCCATTCCGCAGCTCCAGTTGCTGAAGCATTCCCCATCTTACTGGCCATCCACCCCTCCCCCACAACATTCCAGGAGAAGCCAGAGTTTTAGCCTTCATAGTGGTTCAAGCTCTCTAGCCACCATTGAACTGCTCCTTGACTTCCATCCACCAGGTATGACTGAGTCTCCCTGGTCCAGAAGATCCCCATGAGGGCATCTTGCCCTTCATGCAGGTTGTCTGAGGAGAGTCTTGTCTAGCCCTGGTCATATCCTCATGGACATGTGGCTTTGGGTTAACAGGATTTCTCTCAGGCATATCTTTATGAAACTGTGTGACCATGGCTTTAGGGAACTCAGGTCAGACTTCTCATGGTCATCATAAGGCCTCTAGCTTGAAAAGAATACACACACACACACACACACACACACACACACACACACACACAAGGTTTTTTTTTTTTTTAACAGAAGTGGGATTGAGGGCTGGTGAGATGGCTCAGCGGGTAAGAGCACCCGTGACTGCTCTTCCGAAGGTCCCGAGTTCGAGTTCAAATCCCAGCAACCACATGGTGGCTCACAACCATCCGTAATGAAATCTGATGCCCTCTTCTGGAGTGTCTGAAGACAGCTACAGTGTACTTACATATAATAAATAAATAAATCTTAAAAAAAAAAAGAAGTGAGAAGTGGGATTGAATCTAGGGTCTTGTGTATGCAAGACAAGTATTCCACCATTAAGTTATTTCCTTTTTTCTCTTTAAACCTCAGGTTAGGCCTCTCTAAGTTGCCTAGATGGGCTTTGAATTTGACAGCATTCTGTCTCAGACTCCTGAGTAGCTAGGATTAGATGCCTGTATTACCAGTCCTGACTTAAAAAAAATATATATATATATATATATATATTGGTTTTTCGAGACAGGGTTTCTCTGTATTGCCCTGGCTGTCCTGGAACTCACTCTGTAGACCAGGCTGGCCTCGAACTCAGAAATCCGCCTGCCTCTGCCTCCCGAGTGCTGGGATTAAAGGTGTGCGCCACCACGCCTGGCTAAAATAATTTTTGATTAACATGTAATATTTGTCATATACATGAGTTATTCTTTTCAGTGCTGGGAATGGGGAAACACTGTAGGTGCTGGCCAGCCCTCCACCTCTGAGCTCCATCCCCAGACAACAGAGTGATTGTTTGGTTAATGTGTCCATTGCGTTGTGTACTTGTTACTATTCTATTGCTGTGATGAAACATGAGAAAGGCAACTTGTAGGCGGAAGGTTTCTTGGGGATTACAGTTCCAGAGAGACGCAGTTCATCATGGCAGGAGGTATGGCAGCAAACGGCAAGCAGAGTGGCTTGAGCAGCAGGTGGGAGCTCACATTCTGAACTGTGAGCACAAAGCAGAGAGAGAGAAGCAGAAAGTTTTAAGCTCCTAGTGATATGCCTCCAGAAAGGCCACACCTCCTTCCTAAACCTGCCGGAACAGCGCCACCAACTGGGGACCAAGTGTTCAAATACTGAGACTGGGGGACATCTCACTCAAACCACCACAGGAGTAAACAGCACAGGGTTGTTACAGTATATACAACCTTAGGTTTCCATTGTTTCTCTAAGCTGACTACATCCTAACTCTTCTGGCTACTTTGAGACACTAAATTAGTTACACCCTACTCCCATGTGCTATGCTGTGGCACACTGGAATAGTTCCCCCTTCAACCACACTGCATCCCTCACTGAAGGCTCTTCCTCTGCCCTCCCCAGAGCTTGCTCTCAGCTTCTGTGAGATCAACTTTCTTCCTTTCCTTTCCTTTCCTTTCCTTTCCTTTCCTTTCCTTTCCTTTCCTTTCCTTTCCTTTCCTTTCCTTTCCTTTCCTTTCCTTTCCTTTCCTTCCCTCCCTCCCTGTCTCTCCTTTCTAAAGATTTATTTATTTTATATATGTGGGTACACTGTCGCTGTCTTCAGACACACCAGAAGAGGGCATCCGATCCCATTACAGATGGTTGTGAGCCACCATGTGGTTGCCGAGATTTGAACTCAGGACCTCTGGGCAGTGCTCTTAACCTCTGAGCCATCTCTCCAGCCCAAGATCACCTTTCAAGGACTCCACTCATGCGACAGATCACACACTGCTTGTCTTCCCATGCTGGACTTGACTGCCCTCTATACTTGGAGTAAAGTGGAACTGTTTGGGTCCCCTCTGCGTTGGAGAGCAGCTGGACTCCCATTGGTTCACTTGTCCCAGAGAACGTTTACTGTGCTGCCCAGTTCATCCCCTCTGTGCTGATTTAGAAATGTCCCCTATTGGACTGTGATCCCTTTGCCCTTCTCTCTCACACCTGTGGGTTTGTCCACTCTGAGGGTGACATTCGCTGTGCTCCCGGCAGCAGCCCTCCCCACCACACCTGCCCCGCTAGGGAAGAGGCTCCAAGGGCACCAACTGTTCTCCTTTAGTGGAAGAAGTTCGGAGGCTGGGGACTTGGCTCACACTGGCCCAACCCATCAGAGGATTTCGAGTTACAATTTCATTACTGTTTTGTTTTGTTTTCTACTCCATAGAGCCAACTCCTTGAGAGCAGACTAGTCCCTAACTCCCCTGCGAATGGTGGCTGGGTGATGCACACCGTAACCTCAGTACTTGGGAGATGAGGGCAGAAGGATCAAGGATCAAAGTCATTGCCAGCTAGAGAGAGCTCAAGGCTAGCTTGGCTCTCTTATGCTCAGGAACACTGATGGAAACCACATGCCTGTTTCAGACCATCACAGACCCCTCCCGGGGACCACAGCCTATCCTGCATGATCTTGGTTGGAACTCGGCAGCTTGGAGGACTGGGAATGAATCATAGGATTTGGGTTTGCCAGGGGTCATCCTCAGGATTGGCCTGGAGCTGTGGGGTCCTGGACAGCATGACCATGGGCATGGGCTTGTGTGAGGATTCCTCTGTTAGAGGACACATGTGTAGGAGTGCGTGCTGTCTGCAGGTGTCTAGGTTCTGACCTGTCCTTGCATAGAGCTTCCCTGCAAAGAGTGGTACCCAGCAGCTTGCAAATGTGTTTCCCAAAATGGCAGGCTGAGGGGCACAGAGCTATCTTGCTGTTGGCCTGTGGTGGGCAGGGGGTGGGGGGTGTTCTACCTAAGCACTTGGATGTGCTACTAACCAGGGTTCTTCCTGCAGCAGAGGTAGCAGGTGGCCCCTGGCTTCTTGACGTTTCATTTAGAGAAGTTTGGAGCGACATGTAAATAGTGAGAAAATGTACCTCTGTTTGTAGGCCTTGAACTTCTCTGGAAGCCCCAGGCCTCTTCTGAGATTCCTAAGTCAAGCTGTTCTCTTGAGGGATTCTGATTTGGTGGCCTCTTAAGGTCACATGGTTTCTGCAGGGTAGCCCGGAGCCATTACAAAGCTCTTTGTGCATAAGCAGAACTGTCCTGATGTGGGCAGGGCAGCCCCTCCTCTGGGGGCGGTGAGTTGGGCTCACAGGTCTGGGGGCCTGAAATTGAGTCTGCTGCAGAGTTCTAGTGCACAGGGGAGCAAGGGCGCCCCCTTGTGGCTGCATCCCAACTCCAATGATTAATAGCCAAGATGGATTTGGGCAGGTAGGTTTGGGGGAAAGGTGTTTTCAGTGGTGTGGGAGGTTTTGAAACGTCACATTGTGATCTGTAGGGGTTTGGGGACAGGTTTAGTGTGAGCTGAGGACAGTGATCTGTGGTGGACAGTTGGAGGTTAAATGGGATGGTCCTGGAGGGAACCCACAGTGCTGTCTTGCAGCAAACAAACAATCCTTACTTAAACCATTTGTCTGGACCCACAGTCACCTTAAGGTCAACTTCTCTGCTCCACTTAGGACTAACGGATAGCTACATGTAAGAGTCTTCCTGGTATACAACCACTTGTGAGGGCACGGGGATTTCCTGGTCTGTGGGCGACACTCTCCACCAAGAAAATTGAGGAGATGCAGATTCACCAGGGACTCCCAGCAGCCCCAGAATGAGCTTCAAGTTCTGTGCTAGGGTCTGAACCTATTTCCCAGAGACGGGCAGAGAGGGTACTGGCTTACCAAGGGTCATATAAGGATTCCAGTTCTATGAGGGTGGCCAAAGCCAGGAGAATAAGGGAGGCCACAGACTGGCAGAAAATAATTGCAAATGACATCGTTGATAAAGGACTATTGTCCAAGGCATACAAAGGGCTCTTAAAATGTAACAATAGAAAATGACACAATTACAACGCAGGCAAAAAGCTGAGCAGACACCTCAGCAAGCATGCCTGCAGATGGCTGATATGCATATGAAAAGATATCCTGTTTCTGTCATCAGGGAATTGCCAGCGAGACCCGGCTGCCACAGTCCCCTCAAGTGAGATCTGGCCTTCCCTTCCAGTTCTCCTTGATCAACAGCCACCAAGAACACTAAAGAGAAAGTTCCAGAAACAAGTAATCCAGGGATTGGTGAGATGGCTCAGTGAGCAAAGGTACTAGGTAGAAGGAGAGAACCGACTTTATCAGGTTAACCTCCAACCCACACAGGTGGCACACATTTACCCACAGCGTGCAGGCACACGCAGGAATGACCAGGTATTGAGGTGGCTCAGTAGGTAAGAGTGCTTGCTGCACTTGCAAAGGCCTTTCAGGTGGAGAGAATCTGGAAGTGCTCCCATCATTTGAAGAGGGGCTTAGAGTGTCCCCTACAAGTGAAGATGGTTCAGTTCCCAGTGCCCACATAGTAGCTCACAACTCTGGTTCCAGGGGGTTTTTCTGGCTTCCACGAGCACCAGGTACACACGTGGTGTACAGACATACATGTAAGCAAAACACTCATACCCATGAAATGAAAATTAATTTAAGAAAAAGAAAATGTAAAAGAGGTAATTTGCTGGGCATAGTGGCGCATGCCTTTTAATCCCAGCACTTGGGAGGCAGAGGCAGGCAAATTTCTGAGTTCGAGGCCAGCCTGGTCTACAGAGTGAGTTCCAGGACTGCAGAGAAACTCTGTCTTGAAAAACCAAAAAATAAAATAAAATAAAATAAAATAATAAAAGAGGCAATTCCTAGTTTTCTGGCTCTGACCTCTTCCAAATAGAGTGACATAATGCCATTCTTCCACACTCGGTCATGTTTAGAGTATCAGTTGCCATGACACCCAAGCAGGTATCATTTGACATCTGTTGTGGAATCTATTGTCTTATCCCAGTCCTGGCATTCAAATAGTTGTCTTTGTTGTTTACTCTCTAATTGTTTTTTTTTTTTTTCTAATTGTTTTCAGATAGTCTCATGTGGCTCAGGCTGACCCTGAACTCACTGGGTAGCTGAGACTCCTGCTTCCACTTCCGAATCACTAGGGTTACAGGCACGGCCACCATACTCAGCAAAGTGGCCTTTGTTTTTCTGAGATGGCTCCAGAGGGCAAGGGTAGTGATGCTGGGAACCCAGATGGGCTGAAGAGAAGCCAGGAGTGCTCCCCTCAGTGTGAAGAGGGGTTGGGAGTGCTCCCCTGTGGTGTTTTGATGGGAAATGCCCCTATAGGCTCAAATATTTAAACAGTCCCTAGTTGGTGACTCTGTTTGGGAGAGGTTTAGTGTGGTCTAGTGGGAGGAGCTATGGGAGGAGCTACACAGAGGGGGTGGAGCTATGCTGAAGGGGAGGCTTGAGGGCTCAAGGCCTCTCCCTGCTTGACAGCACTCGGCCTTTCTCTGCTTCTACACTCTCTCTCTGCTCTGTGCTTGTGCTTGAAAATAAGATCGCTCAGCTTCCTGCTTTGTCGCCATGTCTGTTGAGTGCTGCCATACTTACCCTAAGGGACTCTCATCACTCTGAAACCATAAGCCAAAACCTCTCTTCCTTCCATGACCATGCCTTCCTTGCTCATGGTATTTTAATCACAGCAACAGAAACGTGACTGATAGAACTCTTCATGGGAACGGGACCTGGGAGTGCTCTCCTCAAGGGAAGAGGAGCCAACTACGCTCCCTTCAGACAAAGAGAATCCATAAGTGCTCCTGTCATATGAAGAGCGGTGAGTGCTCCCTCATGTAAAGAAGAAGCAAAGCGCTGTCTCTGAGTGACAGAGAGTAGGGTAGGGGGGAGAGGGGAGAGAGCAGTCACATCGCTTTTGTTACAGCGCCCCAGAGCTTTTGCTCCATGGCATTGATACTGCCCTGTACTATTTCTGTCACAATATCTTACCATGCTCCACTAATAAAATGAATGACAGTGCCATGCAGTGGTAGCACATGCCTTTAATCCCAGCACTTGGGAGGCAGAGGCAGGCAGATTTCTAATTTCAAGGCCAGCCTGGACTACAGAGTGAATTCCAGGACAGCCAGGGATATACAGAGAAACACTGTCTTGTAAAAACAAAAACAAAACAAAAAAAATCATAGGCAAGCATATAAATAAAAAAACACAAGATCCATGGGACTCAGGGCCATCTGCAGTTTTAGGTGCCTAGTGGGGATCTTGGAGTGTTTCCCAGGGCAATGGGGGACACACCCACTTTGATCTTTATTGAGGTTCAAGTGAATTCACCAAGGGAGACTGTCAGATCCCTAAGGAGTATGACCTTACAGGTTGTTGAAGAGTTCAAAGAATGGCTGGGGTTAAGACAACTAGGGATGAGGTAAAGTGGAAAGAAAAGGAGGGAGAAGGCAGAGATCCCAGGTAGAGGCAGAACCTGTGGCCTCCATTCCAGGATACCACTGAATCTCACACCCTACATTCGCCACTACTGAGGTTATCACAGGACTGCCCAGTGCCTGAGAGCTATAACATTAGTCACTACAGGAGCTGAGGGGCCCAGTACCTCAGACCCACCCAGGAGCGGTGCCACTAGAAGGTAGCTGCTTGCTGCCCCTGTTTGCTGTGACACCCAGGTAGCTGCCTAGTGTTACAATAACAGCCCAGTGCCAGGGCCACTGGGGGCTAAAGCCTAGTGTGATGAACCTCCAGAATGAACACCCACAGTTCTGAGCTTCTAGATCCCAAGTCTAAGAGCAATGCAACAGGGTGCTGGATTCCGGGGCTGTAGCTGCAGCCTCTGGCTCCAACATCTGCCAGTCCAGCTCCCAGCACCTCGGCCCTCAAGGGCTGGGATTGCTCTGGAAGGCTTCCCTTTGTCTTCTCTGACTCATATCTGGGTAAAGAAGGACCCTACTGGCTGGCTGAAAACAGCACAATTCTGGGGACTGCCACAGAGCTTCAACAATCTCACTCATGTAGCTTGTTTGATGCCTGGTATCTGTGGCCTCTCCAGGCCATAGGCGGTGTGTGGTGACACCTGGTGGCCAAGAGAGGGATAGCTAGCAGTTGGTGCAGCTAGGGTAACCTTCATTTTAGCCAGTGTAGCCCAGAGGCTCATAAGCAAGGGTGTTTGTACCTGTTTCCAAATTCTAATGGACATGCTACCTTTCCTGTCACCCTTGCCACAGGCAAGAGATCACTGTTGTTTTGGCTATGGTTGCCTGGCTCTTCAGCACCTCCCTATATTCTCTCTGTTTATGGGAATTGCACTAGTTTGAGACCTGCTGCTGGAGAGCGCCATATGGGTTAAGAGGTCCACTGGAGCCCCGCTATGGCCTTCTTGGTATTTTGATAACTGTAATTTCTGTGTAATTGGCATTTAAGAAAGACTAGGTGTGCCTAGCTGCCAGCTCACATGCGCAGACATGCTGGCGGGAGAGGCCCTCTGGAAAGGTGACTCCTGTGTGTGGCCAGTATGGGGTGCTGACTGTAGCATTAGCTGAGTCGGCCTGGCCACCCATGTGAGAGCAGGCAGTTCTGACAGCTGCACTGGGGTAGTGGCTGAAAATGGGGCCTGTCCTACACTGGATGCCTGGAGGACCTGGTGTCTGTGTGTCTCTTGGTAAATGCATGTGATTGTGGGGAGCCTGGTCCGTGGCACCCAACCCGCAGCTCTGTGCTGTTTGGTCTTTGTGGTTCCCAGGCCCTTGTCCAGCCATTCCCAGGGGTGGGAAGTGATCTAGGCCTGGAGAGGCCAGACCTTGCCTGCTCTGAGAGGATCGGGCGGCTGCATGTGAGTCCTTATACCTCACCAGGATCATTCTCTCTTCTATGCCTGTCTTCACTTTATAGGCCCAGAGAGGTTGCATATCCTTCTCAGTATCGCACAGGGCTGATGAGAGGCTGGGGTGGGGTTGGTCTTTCTCACTGAGCCTATCTGCTGCCTCAGGAGAGGGTTGTCAGTAGCTAGCAGGGCATGCTCCTGACGTGTGCTGTGTTCATCTCACCATGGCTCCCCATTGCATGCAATACGAATGAGTTTCACAGCCCACTGTCCTGGCCCCACCCTCTTCAGTTTTGTGGCCATCACTCCCCGCTGAACGCTGTGCACCAGTCACCTTACCCACTCTTCTTTCCCATTCTGGACCTTTTACTTGGAGAGCCTGGAAACTCCTATACATCCTGCAATGCCCAGCTCTGACCATCCTCTACAGAGTTGGTGCTTCCCCAACTGCCTTCTAGGTGCCTGCTAGTCGCACTTCTCAGCATATGTGCAAACGAGTTCCCCTCCGAGTCCCCAACACCCAGCACCAGGCACAGAGCAAAGCAGGCACAGATAGATGCTGAGTGAATCAACAACGCAGGCATGTTCTTGCCAGAATACAAACTAGCTGGGAGGAAGGTGGTGGCTTTTTCCCACTATTCAGTTTGCCAAAAGATCTGTAGTGGGTCAGGACCAGGGGAAGGGGCCGTAGGAATAGGAGTTGCCAGGGTATCCTCTCCCTAGCCCTGAAGCACCTGCTCCTGGCTCCTCCTTAGCAGGGCCTGCTGATAACTCAGCTCTGGCCCCAGGTACAGAGCTCAGCCTCTGAGACTGTGCCCTGGTAGGGTAGTCAGAGGCAGCCTCATCCTCCTTTGTGTCCATTTTATCAGATCGGAAGCTCAAGGCCAGTTCTGCTTGGCTGACGCTAAGGTTTCTGTCCTCCCTGTTCTAGGACTTTGACCCTTTGAAGCTCAGGAAGGGTGGGAACAGGAAGGGACAGTAGTGCTGCTGTGCTGGCTCCAGGGCTTCGGCATCAGGGTCAGGGTTTATGCCTGAAGTTCCCACCCATAGCCGAGTCATCAGGCCAACGCCCTTGGGCCAGCTGAGCCATTCCTGTGGGAGGTTGGCAGAGCCCGAGGGATGGTAGCTGGGATTGAGGCTTTCCCAACACCATCCTGCCTCCAAAGGTCAGGCCCAAAGACAATAAGGCTCATCTTGTCACTGCTGGGGGACAAGAACTCCAGGTGGGGAAGCCTACTAGCACCAAGAAGGCCAAGTGTGCCATGACCCAAGTCTGGGCCATTCTCTCTGTGGTTGAGGCTGGGAGTCCTTAGCTTCTCCACTGTGAACAGCACAGCCTTGGCAGCCATACCCTGGCCTACTCATTGTACACCGCCTGCACACTGAAATTTGTGCCCCAGACTAACCTGTCCTCTTGGGGAGTCCCCTCCAGACCACATGACCTTTGGCATAACATCCCACTTGTGGCTCCAGACATGGGTGCTTCTAAACAGGTAGGAGTAAGGTGGGGTTCTGCATGGAGGAGAAGGAGGAGTGAGGGAGAAGAGGGGGCTATGATGACGGGGTAAACTGAGTCCCAGTTAGTGGCACCAGGTGTGGCATAAAGCAAAGAAATGTTTGTAGAGAATTTAAACACCCTTGCACACACAGCTCAGTCTAGGGGCAGAGCAAAAATGCAGCGGTGGGTTGGGTGGCCATGAGAGGGGTGAATGAGAAAGGTGTGCAGAGGGTAGTAGCCCATTGGCAACTCCACTGCCTTGGGCTAGAAATATGACTCCTCTTTCCCTCCCCCATATTCTATCTATTGGACCGCAGAACATTCTAGAACCTGACCTCCCCTCCCTCTCTGTTCCCAACATTCACACCCCTGGTGAGTTCTGCAGAATGACCTCTGAGGACACTCCAGAACTTGACCCCTTTCCCTTGGTAAGCTTCTCTATTCCAGATTATCCTTGTGTGCAGACCTAGCTACTCCGGCCTGATCCCTGCCCAGCCTCTCTTGCTGCTAGCCTCCAATGCCCCAGCGTGCCTCTGCAGGAGACTTGCTTCTGTGGACCCAGCCCTTTTTCTGCAATGCTTGGCAGCTTGGGCTAACCTATCCCTGCCCACTCAGGGGTTCTATGGTTCCCTGGAGCCCATCTCTCCGACTCACTTTCCCTTTGCCTCCACATCTCCCTGATGCTTGGTAGGCTAAAGTTGCTGCCTGGCCTTGGGCCTCTTCCTTTGCCACAGATGTTGCTTTCTGATGTTCAGAAGGCCCCTTTCCTTTCCTTTCCTTTCCTTTCCTTTCCTTTCCTTTCCTTTCCTTTCCTTTCCTTTCCTTTCCTCTTTTCCAGAAGGTCCCCCTACCACATGTGTTTTCTCAGGTATGCCCTCGCTGGCCACCAGGTCTTTCATGATGACCCTCCCCACCACCGTGCTCTTCGTCTTCCTAGAGAAGTGTAGCTTCCTTAGAGCTTCATCACTTATGGATATTATTCCTATTCTCAGTGTGAAGTAGCTGGGGCTCACGGAAGCAGGTGCTCTAGGAAACATGATGGGCTTTCAGTGGGAAACCTGGGTGTCTTGGGTAGTAGGGGAGCTTGCAACATGTTCCTATCCTTTTCCCAAACTCAGTTTCTCTACCCGTGTTCTAAGGCTCAGCAACCCTTCTCACAGCCAATAGCATCATGTTGGGGAACCAAGCCTTTCCTTTATCCTTGAAGAGGGTTACCATGGAAACAGTCTTGGCTCAGGCTTAGGGAGCATCCAGTCCTTTGTTAGACTTGGGCCTGCCTTCGGCATCCCCCTCCCCCTAGCCTGAGATCTAGCTGTGAAGAGACCAGTGACTAAGGCGGGGCCGCAAAGGGAAGGGGGCATCATTTTGGCTGTACTCCCCTCCCCTGCCCTCCCCAAATTGCTGTTTGCGTCACAGTTTGTGAAGCTCTCGAGAACAGGGCAGTGTAGCCGGAAGATCAAGTCCCTGGGCACTTGACCCAGAGGCATATTCCCAACCCACGTGGCTTTAGGGACCAGATCTCCGCCCTTTTCCGTGCCCCAGTCCCTGGCATTTCCCGCGCTCAGCTCTGCGAAGATAAGCAGGGTGGGCGCTGCTGCCTGCTCGCACCCACAGGGGCAGGAAGTGGGCCTGGCGGGTGCGTAGCGCAGTCAGCATGACCACAGGTGGACACTCCCGGGTCCCTCCTCAGGGCCCACATACCCAGAACGGGACAGCGGCTCATGGCGTGCTGGGAGGCCGCGGTGCAGTCGCGCCGTTGATTCCGGGCTTTGACTTTCAGCCTGGCTCGGAGCCACGGGGCAGGCATGCCGGCCGGGTCTCTCAGGAAGAGCCCGGCCTCCAGCGGCAGGTGGCGAAGCTCAGCTGCTGAGTGCCGGTCCCTAGCGTGGCCAGCCGCCTTTGGCCAGCGCAGCTAGGGCGTGCGCCAAAGCCACCACCGCCGAGGATGCTGGACGCCTGGACGCCACCAGGAGGCGTTGCGAGCATCGCGGATTGTCGGTGCGTGTGGCCGAGCGGTGGCTCAGGCAGAAAGACATCCAGGCGCAGGGGCGCTAGGCTCTAGTCCGCGGAGCGCAGAGGCGCAGGCCTTAGAACTTTCTACCCTGAGGTCACACACTCTGAGCCCTGCTGACTGCAGATCTCTGCTCCAGAACGCAGGGCTGGTGCGTTAAGGGTTTCAGTAGAGAGCAGGGCCCTGCAGCTCACCGCCCTGTCCCACCCCACAGAAGTCAGATCTCTGTTCTGCCCTTTCCCAGCTGTGAGACCTAGGCAAGTCCCTAGACTTCTTGGTGTCTGGTTTTCCTGCCTTGTGAGATGAGATTGCTGCGAATAGCGGGTTCACCGGGTTGCGACAGGAAACCTGGATCACTCCCAGATGTACACATGTTCCTGCCCATCACGGTGCGGTTGACTAGTGGGTTGGGCGATGTGGGGCCTCAGCAGTGGAGACACAGAGAAGCAGGTCGCTGAGCAGGTGGCACTGTGTCCTGGCAGGTGATTGTGAGGCCCAGACGGCATTTAGACTAAACTTTTTTCCTCCTGGCAAGACAAGAACAATGAGAGGCTCCACCAGGTTGATTTGGGAGGCAAATTCAGTGCCAGACCACCCTCTTCCTCCCAACAGAGAGTGTCACCCTTGGTCGTTGTGCTCTTGGTTGTCCTCCCGCATCATACAGGCCACGCCCCTCGGAAGCTGACCACTGGCGTGCAGACTGTAGCGGGCAGCATCCAGCAGCGGGCGAATGCTTATAGCGCGGGGCTTGTTGCCTGACACCCTATTCGGCCTGAAGCCGAATCAGCTCAAGTTCGCAGACCAGAGGCATGTAGGATGATGAAGAGAGCCCAGTCCAAGCCTCTACCGCGAGGTACCTAGGCCAGGTTCATTTCTGCACAGGGACAATCAATACATCCTCATCATGGCTAATGGGTAGGGCTGGGGGACGCTGTTGGAAAGAGATAAAGTCAGGGAAGACTGTCCTAGACAGATCTGCTAGGACAAAGGGTAGGAAGTAGCTTGCCTACAGGGAGTCAGTGGTAGCTGAGAAGAACTCCAGGGCAGGGCTGTGCTCGCTCTCTTTACCCATACACTCCTGCCTTTTCTGACCGCGCAAACAAATCCTCGGAGGTTTCCTAGCTCGAAGCCCCATCAACCTTTCTGACCACACGGGGGCAGCAGAACGCAGCTGTGAGGAGGGACAGGTGGCACGCCCAGTAGGGGGCTCTTATAGAAGGCAGGCTGAACTCCTCAGGGCTCCCTTCCAGTTCCTCTGTGCTTAAGCTTGGGTCTCTACTCCCTCCAACCTGAGGTACATTTCTCCGAACCTCGGTGCCTCCGCATGGGAAATGGGTGCAATCAGATTTCCATCTTCGGGAACGGATTACTGAGTGTTTTAGTAGATTTGCTGTGAGGCTGTGGACAACTCACCCACTCTGAATCTGCTTCCCCGAGTGAAAAGGAGGGATGAGAGTGGACCCATAATTTGGGATTTGGGGACAAGATAAATGACTCAGTGAGCAATGCCTGCCAGGTACCCGGTACGCTAAATTGTAGATCTTGACAATTACAATAGGGAAGCCATTTGTGACTTGGGGCTGAGAGTGGAAAGAGACCCCCGTGTCTGGGTGTTCACACAAAAAGCTTTCCAGGAGGAATGATTTATTTATTAGGAAAGAGATGGTCAAGATCCTTTGGGACTGTCCATTTGACAGAGGGGACACTAGGGACCAGAGAGGCTGGCAGAGTCAGGCCTGGGATTCCCACCTGATTCCTAAAGGTCAGTTATCCTGCCTGGTTGCAGGACCTTTCCTTGATGGAGGGTTCTCAGGTTGTCCCTTGTTCTTGGTACTGAGGGCCCCTGAATTAGGCTGTGAGAGAGGAGAGAGCTTTGAGTGCTCAGTCCTTGGAGGGGCATTCTCCTGGGGGGTTGGTTATGAGAAGTTCTCATGGGAGCCAATTCTTTCAAGGTCCAGGACACTGATGTTTGCGGTGGGTGGGTGAGTCCAGAGGGTTGCAGTCCTAGGGTGGGGGAGGGGTGCAGTGGGGGAGGGGTGCCCGCTTCTCCCTGGGAGTGAACCCCAGCTATACTTTTTGTGGAAGTATGTTCCTCTCTCCCTTCAAGCCCTTGAGCAATGCCCGAGGCAGGATTGGAATAATCACCCCGAGGCTTGGACACCCGCTCCCTCTCCAGGATTGCTCTTCTTGTGGTGAAGGTGCTACTTACAGTGAAAACAGCCATTGAAGCAAAACGCAAAAATAATGTCAGTTTCCACTTTTGACAAAAATGGGAAGGCAGGTGGCTTCTTGTCTGCGATAAGCGCATCTGCTTCTGCAGTAATTACTATCTGAGATAATTATGAAAAAGAATTTAAATACTCAGGGCATGCGCGGGGGCCAGGACGGCGTTCTTTCTCCTTAGTCCTAATCTCTTCTGCAAGTTGGAGTCTTGTCCCAACCGACCGGGACAGCACTGGGCGGGCCGAGGTGCAGGGGTGGGATGGAGGAAGGGCCAGGCTGGGCAGCTAGCCCTCTCTCTGCTTTCCCAGGCCTCACTGTCCTCATCTGCAAAACAGGTTGGCTCCATGAGAGCCAGGTGAGGAAATAAAGCAGGTGAGTGGTGAGAAGCCTGGAATGCTGTGCCCAGGCATAGCCTGGTCTCCGTGACCTAATCCTCTTCTTTGTCTTGGGGGAACAAGGGAGCCTCTGAGACCCTCCCCCAGCTTTAGAACCCCTCAAATGGGATGGAGTTCACTTCTGAGATTCAGAAGTCACAGCAGCAGGTGCCCAGAGCCTAGAGAACAGTCCAGTCTGAGGGAATCCTGGTCTTGATCTGGGGTGGTGATGGAGTGGGGCCAGAGCTGGATCCAGAGCCCAGGGCAGGAGGCAGATTCCAGCCCTGGACTACAGACCAGTTTCCTTGTCCCAGCTCAGCAGCACTGGCTGGACCACAGCAAGTAACCCTTCCCCTGTGGTGTCCAAGCAGCAACTGGGTGACCATCTGGTAAGAAGAGGGCATCCTGACGGTTTTTTGTCCTGAAATTGTTTTGAAGGGTGGATCAGGAGCCAGGAGTGCTCAGTCTTGGTAGAATCTGAGTCAGTGTCTCACAGGGGACAAGGTGTGTGTGTGTGTGTGTGGCGGGGGAGACAGGCAGAGCCTTGCTCAGGCTAACCATTCTCTTGGCTGACCCTAGGCTTTGTGTTGGCCACAGAGACATGATGAACAGGAAGGAGGAAGAGACTGGCCAAGGAAACCTTGGGGAATAAGGTCCTTGTGACTTGACGGAACAGGATAAGGTAGGTGCTCCAGCTGTGCCTGGCTCTGTCCTGAGTCTGGCTAACACATAATACACATCTAACTCATGAAACCCTCTATGCAATGGAGGGCTAGACTGTGAAAGAAAACTCCATTGGCTTAAACACGACAGGGAGGTCTATCTTTTTCATACGTAAATCTTCTAGTTGGTGGTATAGGCTGGACAAAGGAACCAACTTCCTTCTGACTCCTGGTTCTACTGAACCGAAGGGGACAGCCAAGATGGCTGCCAGGTGTCTGGCCCTCATATCTTAATTCTATACAGCAGGTCAAAGGAGGACAGAAGAAAAAGGAGCCAAGTGGAGGTATCTGTTATATCCTTAGAAAGACTCCTGAAGCTGGTATGCAGCTTTTGCTTACATCCAAGTGTTTGGAGGATTGATCGCAGACTACTTCAGGATGCAAGACTGAAGGTCTAATGCCATCTGAAGTGGAGGTCAGGGCTGGAGCCTGCAGCTGACTGTGCTGGAGTCTTAGGGCCTGAGGAGCGGAGCCATACAAGCTGCCCTGTCCCAGGTCTCCTAAAACCAAAACCAAGCTATACAGACTGAGAAGCAAAGCCACGTGCAACCCTGAAACCCCGCCTTTGGGGACGGCAACCCCCTTGGCTGGCAACCTCCATGAGCTGCTCCTTCCACTCACGGAATCCACTTGCCCTCCTCATACATGCCTGATGTGCAGCCTGCCAGGGGCACAGGAGGGGCACCCAGGAATGCCTGCTCTTTGGATGGAGCCTTGCTCCATGCAGACTCCAGAGGGCAGGCTCTGCCTGGAACCTGGGCTGTTGGGAAGCAGCTGCCATTGGGCCACTAGGGTGAATGCAAAGGGATGTTATCTGCATGGGAGCTCAGCTCCCATCCTAATGTTCAGGTTCCATGTAAGACACTGGTTTGGGCTCTAGGCACAAACCCAAGGAGAAAGTCAAGTAGGGTGATGGCAGGGGTTACTGGTCAGTGACTCACTCATGCCGTGGCCAGGGGGTTTCTGGGAAAGTACCACCTGAGCAGAAACCTGTGAGATGAAAGAGGAAAACCAGGCCTCTGATTGAGGTTTTCCAGAGCCCAGCCAGTGCAAAGGCCCTGTGGCAGCTCTGCCTGGTGTGTCAAAGTTATAGGCAGGCCAGGGAAGGTGAAACACACTGGGGGAAGGGAGAGGTATTGGGACTTGGGGCCATGGCAGTGACACTATGGACTCCCTCCCCCAGGCCACCCATCTCTCTCGTGGGGCCCACTGGCTTCCCCACAACCACACTTCCCATGCAGGCCTCATCTTCTCCCAGTTGATTTTGTTCTTGCCTCAAAGACTGCCAAGCCTTCATTGGCTTAGATTGTAGAGGTTCAGTACTGCATTATGACATCAGAAAAATCCTTGCAGATACCAGCTACATGGTATAGACATCATGCCCAAAATGTAGGTACTTGGTGCTGAATGTAGACTCAAAGCTCTGGGGAGTAGATGCTGAGCCTTGGAAAATAGACACCAAATCCTACACTGTAGATAGATGCCAAGCTTTTGTCCCTGAGTGAAGTTAGACAGGGAATTAAGGAGATTCGCAGCTTTGTGGTTTTGTAGCTGAGAGGGGGCCTGGACCTCTTGGTTGCTGGCCCATTGCTCTGGTTACAGGGCTCTGGTGTTGGTCTCCAGTGCTCTCCTGTACTGATGCGGTACCCAGTGTTCTCCTGGATTGATGCGGTACCCACACTCTTGAGGATAGGGACCAAGCTGCTCTGGATTTAACAGAGCAAGGGACATGTGTGGGGCCTGGGTGGATGCTCACAGCAACTAAGAGAATAGAGCTCTTGTGTGCCAAGTCCCAATGTCAAACTTCACCCTGAGCAGTCTCTCTCCTCTCTTCAGGTTCCCAGCCATAATGTCCCACATGAAACGGAGGCTCAGGAAATGGAGCCTTAAAGTTTGGATCCAGAAGGACAAAGTGGAGTCCACAGGACATAGGACAGGATGCTATCCCAGTGTCTTCAGCCACCCCTCATGTCTCTCAGGTTCTGCTCTATGCAGAGGAGTTCTGTCCCGGCCTCGTGGTGGGGAGCCAGACACAGAGCAGAAAGGCACTTACCTCATACCTCACAGCCCCTCTGTGCACAGCCAGGCTCTAACCAGCCACTGCCTACTCCACAGTCCACACAGAGACAGTCTAGGTGGAGATGGGAAGAAGGCTGCCCCCAGTACCTAAGTCACACAGTAGGGAAACTGAGGCAGCTATGTGTGGTAGTTGGGTGCTGTCAATAGCCGTAGGTGGGAACTGCTCAAAATCAGTACCAGACGTAATTTTGGAGCTGTGACTTACCCTTAGGAACCCAAAGAGGTGATGACCCTCCCAGGGTCACACAGCACATTAGAAGGCAGTTCAGACCCAATGGGCCTCATCGCAGCATGAGATGAGGAGGCTGCCAAGGAAAAGGAAGGAGAGAGAGGTTCCGTCTTCCAGGCAGACTCCTTATGGCTGGCAATCACGTCATTGGCTGGGACACCACCGCCCCCGGAGTCACCGTCCTGTCCTTCATGACCTCATCTCTTGGCTTGGTCCCAGCACTGTGCCTGGAATCAATACCTCTTGGCAGCAACTGAGTCCCCGTGTCTTCCTGCCCTACATCCCAGCACATCGACCCACAGGCCAGCTCATGCTCAGCAAGGAGCCATGGAAATCGGTGTTCCCGCTCTTCTTACTTACTGCCCTGAGCCCTTCTGGTGGAGCGCAGAGTCTCCACCCAAATCCAGCTTCCTACCCTTCTCCCTAAGCCAGACACCTTGGTTCCTGCAGCCTGGACACCTCAGGTCTGCCACGGTCCCTGTCCTGTCCCCAGCTCTCACCCTGCTGGTAGTCATCATGGCGAGATACCATTGAGAATCTGAGTAACAAGGAAAAATCAGAGTGGGCATTGCTTGTAGTCAGCAGTGGTCTCACGCAGAGAAAGCAGGGAAGACCCTCTCCACTGTGGTTCCTTGCAGCCAGAACTGGTTCCCAGGAAGGAGGATGGGGATGACTGTGGACTAAGGAGCACATCAGCAAGGACCAAAGGGTGGGCACTCTTACTCAACAAAACTTACTGATTACAGTTTGAGGGCAGAAGGGCAGCATGTCTCTCTCTGAGCCTCAGTTTCCCCAGCTGTATAATGGGAAGAAATTTAAAGTGTATGTGGTGAGGGATGAGGATATGGGTCAGGTGCTCAGCAGAGGCTGGGGTGCTGCTATCCTTTGAGCCCCACATGGGTGACCTCATTCCGTTTTCATGATACTTGCATGACCAGGGGTCCTCTTCCTTTCCCATTTATGGCTAGGCAAACTCAGCTCTCATGACTCACAGGTTAGAGTGGAGAGTCCTCACATAGATTTACTGTGTTCTGCTTAGGAACTCAGGGGTGTACTGATGGCTGTAATTAGTCTTCTATTGGTGTGCCAGGAGAGCCTGGGGCAAGCTCATCTCTACAGGCCTCACTCTTACTGTAGAGCACAACACACGCGTGGTTCTCTGAGTCTGTCAGTGATTCAGCGGGGATGGAGGGTGGGGTGTGAGGCTGAGTCTTTGAAAACTTCTGGTAGGTGGGAGACTGAAGCCCAGGCTGAGAGGAGAAGTAGAAGCTAGTAAGTAACCTTGAGGAAGAGGAGAGCTGGGCCCCACTCCAGCACTGAGGCTGTCACTGGGCTGTCCCCCATCCCAGGGAAGGTGAACCACCCCTCTGTTCAAGACTACAGGGTGACAGTCAGGCTAAGATGGAGATGGTCTGAAGCCATGGTGTGGCCTTGTCATACTGGCAGGAAACCTGTGACGGGAAAGGAACTGGACATAAAGTCAGTTATGACATCACAAGCTGCACATGGCTAGAGGGGGAAGACATGACTCAGGACTGGATACTGGGTACTGGATACTGGGTACTCAGGAGCTCAGACCTTGTAGTACAAAGAAACAAACATGTCCTTGGGTTGTATTATCCAAGGTGTAGAGCCTACTGGGAGAGGAGAGATTGTTACCTCCATTCTTGAGTCTTCGGACCCCGTAAATGCTTCAGCTAAGATCCTTGTAGTCTGGTGTGCTTTTAGAGGGGTCAGTGAGGTGAGAGCCATAGGAGGAGCTGGGTGTCTTGGCTTAGAGACCCAGGCATTGATCCCCACAAACATTTGCAGGGCTACATCAAAATGTTTGTGACTGGGAAAGACAGGCAAGTCTGTGGGCTGGGACCCTCTCTGCCTATGGTCTGACTGGAGGAAGGATGAAGCCCTGGCTGAGTAAGGGATTTTCCCAAGCTGGGAGAAGGGTGGGCTACCTTGGAACATCTTTTATCTCTATGTTCCCATACCCATCCCTATCTTTTTCCCTGTCACTTTTCCATCCACCCATCTACCTATGCATGCATCTACTGGTGAATCCATCCACGCATCCATATAACCTCCCAGCCACCCATTTACCCACATACACACTCACCCATGCATTCATACATGCATTCATACCTTCACCCCATCCATGCTTGTCATGCATCCATATGTCCATTCATCTGCCCACGCATGCATGCATCCAGACATGTAATAGTAGGCTGGCGACTGTGGTAGAAGCAGGGACTCTAGCTATTGCACGAACCACCCACCGAGTGGGAGCTTGCATCAGCATCCACCCAGGGGAATGAAGAGCAAGGTGGACATCCTGCAGGTGGAGACGGGACTTAGCTCTCAGATAGGATGGCTTTGATGATTGTGGGTCAGGAAAGAGCAGGGCAGTCCCTGACTTCAGGCTGGTGGTGGTGGCACAGACTCCAGTCCCTAGCCTTGGAAACTACTCATACATGGGATCAGATTGGTTTACCATTTTCCTGGCATTGGGGGTAGCATGGCCAGACAGGAGTCCTAAGTAAAGAGCCCAGCGAGCTATTGTAAGAGGGTGGAAACGGCAGCAGGTAAGTAGGGCTGATTCATCTTAGTTCCCTCAAAGTAAGTGACTGTCCCTCACATCAGGTGCGGGCACGTGTGCATGCTAACATGTTGAAAGCCCTGGATGTCTGGTGGATTTTACCAGCACCTACTTTGCCTCCCTCTCCCTCCTGTCTTCCCTCTCCTTCTTCTCTCCTTCCCTTCCTCTTTCCTTCTTTCTTCCCTTTCCTTTTTCCTTTCTCTCTCCTTTTCTCTACTCCTTCCTTATCCTCTTCCCTCTATCCCTCCCTTTTGTTTTTCTGAACAACAGAAAGGTCTCACTCTCTAACCCAAGCTAGCCTGGAAGTCACCCCCCCTCCCCCGCCGAATCCCCACCCACACGCTGGGATCCTAAGGCCCACCATGACCTCCCACTTTGTCTTCAGAGGGAAGATGACTGTTTACGTGAGGGGAAGACAAGAGAGTTATCACTCCATGCTCAGGGCACATAGGATCAACATGGTCAAATAGAGAAAAGTGTTTTGGGCACAGGGATTGGATACTTGGGGTTGATCACATGACTAAAACAGACCAGGCCTCCTGAGAGTGATGCACCTGGTGGCCATCTTGCTCTCCGTGGGCTGAGAAGACTGAGGCGACTCAGAGGCCACACCAGCAAAAGGCACAGGCTGCCCCGGAACTGTGAGTGTCTGCACACTTCCATTCTTCAAGTTGGAGCCCTTTGCCACCCAAACAGTCCTGTGGAGAAACTGAGGCCCTGTGATTGGCTCACATCTCTTGCTTGGCTTGGTCAGTGTTTACAGCCTGTGGGGACAGTGGGAGAGCAGAGAGGTGGTCATCATCTGATCCAAGAGGGTTTGCAAGATTTCAATGTAGCTCGGGGCCTCAGTTTACCTCCTGGAATTATCCTGCTGAGGCTCCCTAAACCCATTCTGGCCTCAAGAAGTTGCTGGGGTCCCTTGTTGCCTGTCATCAATAGACCAGGAAGAAGTACATATGGGTTTGGACACCAAAAGAAGTGTTCTTAATGCAGCCCTCTGCAGAGGGGGACACTGAGACCAAAGGCTTCTGGGAAGAAACTCAGCCAAGACTGAGTAGTGGCAGGTATCCTGTCTTGCCACACCTCTGTGAGAGGAGGTGTCCTGGAGCTGTCCAGCTGCCCCTGGGTGCTCTGTACTCTGGCCACCTTCGCCAGAGGAAGTCCTCTGTGCCTTCACAACAGGGCTGTGATCCGAGGGCAGCTTGAGGAAGACGCCAATGCAGTCTCCATTATTCTTTTGTGCTTTGAATGAAATTCCTCTTCCCTACATGCCTTTTGGGGGAATAAAAACACAGAAACCATGCACGAGGGGTAAAGGAACCCGGGAGATGGATTGACCGTGATAATATCAAAGCGTTCATTTCTGAGCTCATTCCGGAGCTGTCAGGGGTCTGGAGGACTTGCCGTAAGCCATAAATAACCCATTTTAATAACGGGGACTTTGATTCCACTCTGGGGGCTGGAACACTTCTTGGGATTCGGGTGGCAACTTGTCAGGGCGCCAGCGCGGGGTTTCTTGGGCACTTATTAAGGGATTACATATTTTGGGCATGTGCAGGTCTTCATGGTCTACTGGAAAGCCTCACCGCTGACAATGCTGTGACCCACGGAGACGGACTGTTAGGGGAAAACAAACCCCTCCCTCCTGAAGTTCATTGTTTGCTAGTTTCGCCCTGAATCTGATCGAAAGCTATTAATTATTTTCTTCACCTACCCAGCTTTCCAGCAGCACTGTGACTCACGGCCAAGTCCATGGTCACTGGTGAGATTTCAGTGTCTTGAGAAACCGTGGCCCTGCCAAAGACAACTTTGGGCTCCATCATGTTTTCCCTGAAATGTACCGCTCAACACCCAGGTTCTCATCTTGGCCATGCTCTTCAATGTGACCTCGGCAGGTCCTTTTACTGATCCGAGAGGGAACATGATCAGCATAGTGGCTCTGTGGCTATTTCTTTTTTTCTTTCACACAAATAGAGATGACGACACCCACTCCATCCAAGAGGAGCATAGGTCCTTTTGAGCCAATCAATATTTGTTGAGGCAGCTCTGTGCCCAGTCCTGCTCTGGAAACTGAAGACCAAGCAGCACAGGTCAAATGGACACTCTCCGTAAGGCTGCCTAGCCTTGCAATACGTCAGCACTTTGAAATCTGTGTTCCTTGCAGAGGAGAAAGGAGAAAGGTGGGGGTAACATGGCTGTCCCTGCCTGTTTCCTGCATCTCAAGACTGGGAGTCAGATTTGGGTCTGAGCTGCCACATGTTCAGGTAAAGGATTGCATTTCTCAGCCTTCCTTGCAGTTGTGACAGACCAGTGCTGCCCAGTGAGTTCTAGGCAGAAGTTGTTAGAAGGGCTTCTCATAGACCCCATTTTGTTGCCTGTTTCCTTATTTGCTCTTCTTTCTAGCTTGGATGTAGATGTGATGGCTGGAACTCTGCAGCTTTCTTGGAACATGGGACATTTGGAAGAGGCCGAGTCCAAGAAAATGGAATCCACAGCCCTGATCATGTGCTGGAGCAACGGAGGAGGTCCAGCTTATGTGAATCCTGGCTTTTCATTGTTAGAAAGAAAGAAAAAAAATCCTCTTCTTTTGAGCCACTGGTGTTTAGGTTTTCTGTGCAGTCTGCTTGTCCCACAGACAATTGCAGAGACGAACAAAAACCGGGCTACAGCGGAGTTTTTAAAAAAAAAGCTATGAGGACTGGACAGTAAGTGAACATGCGCATGCGCATGCGCATGCGCGCACGCGCCGCTACAGAGCCCTGTAGGGCACAGCATTGGAAATCCATCTGCAGTTTGGGCTTTGATCTTAGAAGCGTCCACAGATTATAAAAGAAGAGAAACCAGAGCTGGCATAACTGTTATTACTCCCAGAGACAGCCATAGGTTTTACGGCACCGACTTTTGACTGTGCCACAAGTGGAATCCTCCCCAGTTCTTGGAATCGAGTGGGCATTTGATGCATGTTGGTAGACAGCATTGTTGTTGCTCCTGCTCGTGAAGACTGCGGCCCCTTAATCCTCTCAGAATGATCCACATCTGCATGCGATTACTTTGGCCTTGTGCCTGTGTGTGTCACCCATGGCAGGGACGCCTTTTATAAATTCTTCAATCCACTCCACCTCCAAGGGTTGGACCCCTTTCTCCATCCATCTCCTCTGGACCACTCTATCAGTTCCTTCTCCTGGGTCTTGATCCTCAAACATGCTTAGGTGACTTGCACCTGAGAGCAAAGCTTAAGTTCCCTCCTGTGTCTTTTCTCTATTTGCTGACAAACTTCTTGGAAAACACAGCCACACAAGGCTACCTCCACCTCTGCATCTTACATGGTCTGGGTTCACTGTGAGACCCAGAAGGACTGTCAACAGTTCTTACTGCTTTTGTGTCATCATGCACACATGCATTCAAGCATTAATTCATTCTTGGGCACTGGTCACTGACTTTAGGCTGCTGGGCACACCGGTGTCCAGGCAGAGTCCTGCCTTCATGGAGTAGCTAAGGGATATACAGCTGATGCATGGTGCACTTCATGTCTGGACGGTGGAGAAAAACGGTGGGGCAGAAGATGCAGACGGTAGAGTGAGGGACTGTGTCCTGGGAAGCAGTCAAGAAGACCTCACCAACAGGGTGAGGAATGGAACTTGGGGCCTCCTGAAGTGGAACAGTGTTCTGAACAGTGGGAACAGCAGAAGGAAACTACAACAGCAGATAGTCTTGGCATGGAAGGGCCAAATGGCTGAACCTCACTCAGCAGAGACTGACCAGGAAAGAAGGAGGTTGATAGTGGGGAGCTGACAGACCATCAGGACAGCAGAGATAGCCTTGAAGGTTTGTATCTTGCTCAGAGAGTGGTGGGAGACGTGGTGGGACCTAGTTGAAGTTTCCTCTGACCTTCTAGAAAATAGATTGCAGGAATAGGGTGGGGTCTAGGTAGACATGGACGGCTGGTACGATGGCCCTTCTCTGCTCCGTCAGCTTTCTTTTTGGCACCTGTGTTCATCTTCCTCCATGGTTCTACTTCTCTGTGCTCCTCTGCTCTTCTCCCCATCTGGCCTCAGAGGCTCTCCTCTGAGTCTCCTTGGCCTCTTCTCCTCCAGTCTCTCCTGCTAACCTGTCTCCCACGCAGGTTTATCCTCTGTCTCAGCCATTCCTCAACATCCAGACTCTACACTGGCTGGGTGGTTCCTGCTCCACCCCCTTTTTGCACCCACAGCCTTGCCTGCTCCTGTCCTGTGTCAGGGTACAGTGTCACCCTTGTCCCCATTATTGGCACACTGGCCTCTTTGTTTAGGAGGCATTTCTGTGTCCTGCTCACCTGGTGGATGCTGGTGTGTCCTTGAGTTACTTGGAATGCTGTGGGATCCCACTCACCAAGGACATTGACTTTTACCTTAGAAGGTCAGGAGGTGAATGGGCTATGAGGACTCGAGGGCTCAACCAAGACATCAGGGGCCCAGTTCCGTCCATCCTCCCATGGAGTTTCCACAGTGTGTCCTCCGATCTTTTTGAGGATTGTGCTTCCCCCCCCCCCCCGCCTTGGTTTTTCGAGACAGGGTTTCTCTGTATAACCCTGGCTGTCCTGGAACTCACTTTGTAGACCAGGCTGGCCTCAAACTCAGAAATCCGCCTGCCTCTGCCTCCTGAGTGCTGGGATTAAAGGTGTGGCCACCACGCCCGGCGAGGGTTGTGCTTTTTGCTCTCAAGACTTCCAAGCAGCAGTCACCACCTAGACTCAAACTAGGAAGCGCAAGAATGGGAGTACAAGGGTGTTTGCTTAGCACACACTTCCATAATCAAGGTAGACACCTGTTCCCAGAAGCCTCCAGCAGAATCCCTCATGATCACTCCTTGGCCAGTTATAGACAGATGGTTATGAAAGGAGCATCAGCATTTGTGTATGCACCTGATGTCTGGCATCCCCTGGGACTATGTGCTGAAATATGAGAGTCCTGTTGGCAGTGAGATGCATGACTGTTGCATGGACAGTAGCCAGATTACTAGTGTGATATCTGCTAGAACATCCTCTCCCTAGAGGGGCTAGAGTCTTACCCCAGTCCATGTTGTGGTCACCATGGGTCCTGGATCAGCATTTCTCAGCCACCATCCTGAGTTCTCACCCTCCATCTACAGAGTAAGAAACAGGTTCAGGGCAGGGATGGACAGATGGAGAGGGACTGCCCTGGAGTGGGTCCCACTGGATCTCCACAGTGGCCACTGAGCAGTTGATATCTGGTGAGTGCCCTAAGGTCTGGTTTTTCCATTTAAATACCTCCTGGCTATGGACAGCTGGGATGGGCCTCAGGCTGTAGGCAGCATGCAGTGGGCAGCAGACAGAGAGATGACTTCAAAAATGTCTGAACCTGAGTTTGCCACATCCTGGCCTGAGAGGTCGTTTGAGAGTGTACCACCAGAGATGCCATTACTGCCTTGGGAAGGGGTTGGCAGGGCAGGGCAGGGCAGGGCAGGGCAGTACAGGACAGGGCAGGGCAGGGAACCCATCCACCTGCCCATCAGCTTTTGGAAACCACTAGGCCGAGAACAAGGAACAATGCTCTAGCAATGTGGCCTGTCCAGAGCCATTTGCTCATGGTACCCATGCCACCCAGTCCAATCCAGGGCTTAGTGGGCCACCAGGATCTGGACTGTGGGCATTGGGGTGGAGGTCTAGAGACAGCACCTAGGCAGAAGCCCCACTCAGACACGAACACTAGATAATGGTCGTGCTACTAGCCCATCCATCACTGTTCTTCCCTATTCTTTGGCAACTGTTTACACATACACCCCCCCCCCCACACACACACATGCACTCACACCTGACACATAATGACCCTTCCAGTCAGGATTTCAAGAGACACCCTCCATCCTCTCACAGCTCCTGCATACACAACCTCACATACAGTCACACCATCTTACAGCTCTTGACACACCCACACTCTCACTCACAACCTTCATTTCATCATCTCATGTTCTTTCTATGTCCTGTTAGAGTGTATACATGCAATATATATGTGTTTGTTCCTGTGTCTTCTTCTATTGATTACTGAACTCAGAGCTTGCCAGTTAGCTAGACTGGTGGACAGGAAGCTCTGGAGACCTGTCCCCCATCATAGCACTAGGGTCACAGGTGTGCACACCATATCTGGGGGTATGAACTTGAGTCCTGCTGTTTGTCTAGCAAATGCTTTGAGTATCTCTCCACCTCTCACTATCTCCTACATTTCTGCATCCTTCCTGTAGCACACCTATACCCCCCAACACCCTGAGCCATCGCAGTCTCCTCCCACCCACACACTGACCCCATCCACTTGCGTATGCACCCCTAGTTGCTTTCTTCCTTTCAAGGCCTCACGGGTTGTTTGAAGGTTCTGCCTCTGCCCTGAGATCACAGGCAAACACACTCCTCATCTCCCCAGGTGTGCACACTCTTGCTCCAGACCTGTTCACTGTTTCTGTGTATGAACCATATGTGTGCATCCACACCAGCAAGCCCTTCCATCCCGGTGGCAGGGTGACCTTTACCTCCCTTGGTAGCTCTGAGACACAGAGAGCTGTCCAGAGGCTATAATTGCTGCCATCTCTCTATCTGCACAGCCACCTTGGGATGGAGAGTCTATGACCCAGAGGGAAATGGGAAAGCCACAGGAAGTCTGTTGGGAGTCCCTATCACAGAACTAACTGGGTATAGGAATGAGACCCCAACACCAGTGGTGTGTACAAGCAAATGCTAACTTACTCCTTGATAGAAAATAAAGGGGCTTGCAACCCATCCTGTAAAAGATGAGGTCAGAGGAAGGGCCCTGTGAAGCCTTTAGTCAGGTGCTCTGGGGTCCTAGGCTGGCAGGGGATGGAGGAGCTGGTCAGGTCCAGGAAAGGGGCAGAAGGGGCAGGTGAGGGTGGAGCTGCCCAGCCTAGAGGGTGAGGGCTGTCTCGCCGCAGCTGCCATAACTCAGTCAGTATGGACAGGTTCCTTTCTCCTGCCTGATTTACTGCCTGCTTTGGAGGGGTGAGGCCCATTCTTTGAACTTCAAAGGGGCAGGGAGTGAGCTTTTGCTGTGGTGACAGCCCAAAGACTTGGGGGCTGGCAGTGCACAGTCTGAGATGCCACTGGCCCCGGGTCTCCAGCCACTGGTGAAGCTCTAGCCTCTCATCCGCAGCAAGCGGTCCCAATGCCAGCTCTTGAGGGGGTCACACACAATCAAGCTCTGTGGCACATTTTAGAGCTGAGGGTTGTGACATGGGTCCTTTCCAGCTTTGCAGCCCAGCCAGCTCTGTTCAGTAAAGGGGAGACCCTCTTACGATTTGAGGGATGTTTATTTATTTACACTCATCATCCTTTGTTGTCTCATTTTTGCTCTTCTCTGTATTGCAAATGGTGACATGGAGACATTAGTGTGTCTCAGCCACCCAGAGAGGTCTGCAGCCTCAGCCTTTGCTCTCCCTCTGAAGCTGCCTCACAGCCTGTGTATCTGGGTAGGGACAATGACACATGCATATGCTGTTTTAGGGACAATGACACATGCATATGCTGTTTTCATGTGTTTTTGCTGAAGTAGTAGCTGGCCCAGGCTCTGTCAAAAATGGTATAAATATTGCTGTCTTCCTATCTAGGCCTCAGTTTCCTCATCTGTAGGGGGCTGCACATTCACCCTTTCAAACTGGAAGAGTCCCAAGCCTCATGTAGCAGGCAACCTTAGTGCCCAGTCAACCTGATGACTTGGTTTTGTTGTTGTTGTTTGTTTGTTTGTTTTTGCTCTTTTCTGTATGTAGCTTTAGTTTATTTTGTTCTTTCTTCCCTGTATGTGGCTTTCCACACAAAGGTCTATTTTATACTTTCTCTTTTGATGCTGATGCTGGAACCTGGAACTTCCTGGCTACCGGAAGTACTCCATCACAAAGCCACACCCCAGCCTCTCTACCCTCTCTTGAAGAATCAGAAAGCATGATCATCCCAGTGTCTCCATCTGTAGACTTGAATGGGGAGTGATCCTCTTACATAGAGGGCATATTCTGTGCACCCCTTTCCCCTGCGGGGCCCTCCACCAGCCTCTGAGTTGCCTACAGTGTGACCTCTAATTCACCTGAACTAACCAGCATCATAATCCTTTTCTTACCTACTGTGTGGCCTCGGGCAAGTTATGTAGCATCTCTGAGCCTTAGAGTGGATTAGAGAGTGTGAATGGAGAGGGCTTTGCACAGACCTTGGCATACTGTCTGTTAGGGAATGCCACAGTTATCTGCATCTGAGCCTGGTAAGCTCAGGGCCTACCCTCATGCCAGATGGAAGCAGTGGACAGGGGGAGGGGCCACTGCTGCTGATGGTAAGTCAGCCAGAGCCGGGGAAGAGCCCCAATGTTGGCACTTTGCCACTGGGCTGTGTGACCTCTCTGGCCCCGTTTTTGTTAGGTGTTACTACTTTAAACCTCATGACAGGTGATTGAGGGGTCTCAGGAGCTCCCACAGGGAAGTGTCTGGCATGTAGCTGTTACTTTGGGGAACTGTGGAAGGAAGACTTGACTCTAAGAGGGTCTGCTGGGACCAGAAACAGGGGCAGTGTGGCAATGGTCCCTTCCAAAGGGAGACCAAGAGCACCGTCAGTCCACTGCTGATCTGGGAGGGGGGTGAGGTAGGGGTCTAGGGACAGAGGACAGGAAAACTGAGACCAGCTGTGCAATCTGTCTCTGAAGTTAGTTTAGCACAAAAGGACACACTTGCTGTAATAGCGTTGGGTTGACAGAAAAGTCATCTCAAATATGTTCCTGGGTCAGGGGCAGTCTGGTGCTAGAGGAAGTTGGACCTGGGTCTGTAGATTCAAATTCCTGTCTGCCTGCCACCTTGCCTTACTTACCGCTGTGTGAGAGCCATGGCTCTGGATTCCCAAAGGCTAAGGGTCCATCTCAGCTCCACTCCTGTGTGGGCCAAGGAGTTTTCCTGCACCCCTACCCCCACTTGCTTTCCACATCTCCAAAGCTCAGGAACCACATGCTTTAGAAGTTCAGCCTAGAAGTGTCCCAGTTCATCATCTTCAAAGACAAAAGCAGTTCTCAGAGGAGAGTGTGAGGGTAGTCACCTCAGCTCCCCACTGGAAGGCGGGGAGCCATAGGGCTTGAGGCTGGAACTGAGATTCTCTGTGTCTTTGAGGGTGGAAGTGACTGCCATTTCTACGGGACGGAAGGGAACCTTCCAGGATGTTGTAGCGCTGTCTCTAGGCAGATGCGCTCAGACAAAAATCTTCCTGGCCCCACAGAACAGATGCCTCAGGCAGCCCAAATGTGTCTGACGTGGCAGCTGTGGCCCTCTTGGCTCACTTAGAGAGGAGCTGGTTGTACCAGAAGGTGGCCCTCGGTGGGGAATGTGCACAGTCTTTTGGGAATGATTTGGGGGGTCATAAATTTTCGGTGGCATAGCAGTCCTCCGAGTTTTCATGACACTGAAGCGTTTGGACTTGTCTGAGAGGGGAGGGCTCCACTCCGCAGTGCACCAGCTCTACAGATTTGTTATTGCAAGGGGGAATTTTTTTCCCCTTAAGGTGGAATCTTCAAATTTCATGTTCTGCTTTAACTTGTTTTATTTCACCCGGAACACAAATAAAAATAGCCCACCACGCTATATGGGTTGAGTTGGGAGAGGAGCCCTTCCCCGAGGAAGGGCAGAGTGTTTGCGGAGAATTTATTCTGCATTGGCCTTAATCTGGGCTCTGTGGAGTAAGTCTTTTGGACCTCGTCTCTGGCCCTGCTGGTCCCTGTCCAGGAATGGTTAGGACAGTCAGTGCCTTCAGGCTGAATCCCTGTGATGGTGCCCACCGAAATTTAGACGTTCTACACATGGGAAAGGATGCAACCTACAGGGCTTCCAGCTTTGCTTTCTGGGGCTCACATGTCCTGAGTCTGCTCTCAGGGCTCCGGGTTGAAGCTTATCTCCAGTGTCTAGGGCACTCTCCAGCTCAAGTGGGGACTCAAGTGTGAGCAGGATTGCTGAGGGGGATGCTTGACATAGTTGGTTCTGGGGTTGACTGAAGTCTCCTAGGCACCTTGGCAGCCCCGTTTCCATGCCGACCACTGCCTTGCCACTCACAGGCGTTTTTCCCCTATTCACCAGCACAGCTCTCAAAGGGAGTCAAGGGAACCCGCTCTCTGCTTCACACTGGCTCATTTGCATCTATTTGCATATTCATTAAGTTTCTCTGGATTCTCCCAGAATAGGCCTGCTGGCACAGTGAGCGCCTTGTCTCTTCATCTGCAGGACAGGATAAAAGGGGTCTGAGTTGAGCCACAGTGGTGAGGCGTGGGCAGCCCAGCTGTTGCTGAGCACAGGTCTTTGCAGGCTGGCCTGGGATGTCTCTGAGGAGCCCCACATAGGTCTGGATATGTGAGGCTGGGCAGTCAGGGAGGGTGGATTCCAGTTCCACCCATCAGTTAGAACGTTCTTTGGGATGCAGGGCTGTCAGGATGGATTCCTTTGTTTTTTGACCCATCGTGGGCTTTATCTCACTGTCTCCTGTGAAGAAGTGTGGTACTTCTCATCTATGGATGGGAGGTGAGCTCCTGATTTCCAGCTGGCCCACTGGGTGGGGGCGGAGAGAGATGGGCTTCTGATCACAGCAGGGCCTGCAAGCCTGGCCCAGACGTAGGGGACATAGGGTAGATGAGTGTGATATTTCCTCAGACCATCCTGACATCACAGCACAGAGACCCACTCCTCACAGATCCACAGGGCAGGCGTCGAAACCAAGATGCCCTCAAAGATGGTTCTTCTGAGGCCCCGCCCTCCCTATGTCTCGAGGCTGCTGTCTTCCCATGTCTGCAGATACCAACTGAATGACATGAGGGTCTATGCTGTGACTGTGTTTTAGCTCAGCCACTCTTCAAAGTCCCCTGTCTCCAAATAAGTCCAACAAAGTTTTAGTCTTAGCTAAGGCTTCGAAGGCTAGAGTTTCACAACCTATCATAATATAACCTTACAGTTTTGGTGGGGACCCTGAGGGGGAGAAGGAAGACTAAGCTGGGGTCTGGAGCATTGAGTGATGAGGGTCTGGTATCACAGGTGACAGTTCCCAGTGTTAGCGGCTTCAGGATAAAGACATGTCAAGCCACATTCCTGGATCAAGTTGGGATGGAGCAGGTCATGGGCTTTGTGGACCCACAGCCCCGTGGTCTTTGCAGTGATGCTTGACTTGCCTGTGAGTCCTCGTGAGCAGGTCAACTCTGGAGACTCCCAAGGCTTCCACGCTGAAAGTGTCACCTGCAGCACGTGCTTAAGACCTGTCTATTTGAGGAACAATCCCCGGGACCAGAAGTAGAAGATAAAGGTGAGGTGGGGCTGTGGAAGAGGCTAATCTATGAAGGTGTTCTTGAGCCAGTCACTACTGTGTGGAATGGGGACTTGTACCTGCTGGGGCCCGTCAGAGAAGTGTGGCAAATGCCTGAGGATAGTTTCTCAAGAACAGAAGGGACCCCGTTTCTCTTGGGGTAAGTGTTCATGGACTCAACAACCCTTATATTCCTTTCAGACTTGCCCCTGACTAATCCTTTCTGCCCAAGAAAACTTTGGTGTGCAGTGGCATAGCATGGAAATTGAGCCACCACACACTGCATGTGTGACCTCAGGTATATAGAGATATAAAAGTAGTTATGCAAGCTGGTAGGTGATGGTGCATGCCTTTTATCCCAGGACTTGGAGGCAGAGGCAGGCAGATCTCTATGAGTTTGAGGACAGCCTGGTCTACGTAGTGGGTTCTAGGACAACCAGGGTTACATAGAGAAGCCATGTCTCCAAAAAAAGAAAGCTATACAGATTAAGTATCTACTGATAATAAATCATAAAGATAATTTAAATGCTTCTTTGGGATACATATAATTTTACCATATATTAAAGAAAAAAGCAGTTTTGACTACTAATGAGATGCTGTGGATTTTAAATTTTTGCATCAAGATTAAATATTGACTGAATATTTCATTCTGCAAAATATAGGGCTTCTTCAGTTTCTTCAGAGTTGATCAATATTTTGATTTTACAGTCATTTATGCTGAGGACACCACTTCACATAAATATGTAGCACAACACACCAGAAATGTGTTTAGGGTCATTTCAGAAATTGTTGGTAATTCCAATCAAAAAAAGTCATTTAAGGGGACCCAAGTCAGCAACTCAAAGAATTTTAAAAGTAAAATATTACACGATACAGTCCAAATTGTTTGTCACTTATATTCTGAGGAATGTCAGTAGGGAAATACAGAGCCTTTGTTTTCCATAATTCAGACATTATGCTTCTGTCAGAGCAGAGAGCTTCCTTGTGCAGAGAAGCTGTGGTGTCCCTGGTTCCAGGTAGTGCTGGGTGGTGCTGGTCAGTATAACAGATGCCCAGTGTAGTGTGTGCATGTGTGCTCAGAACGGAGGCTGTGGAGAGGCTGTGCTGTGCAGCCCAGTGAGCACTGGCAGAAGAATTTGGATTCATTATGCTCTGGATTTTGAATTGAATTTTGGAAGTTGTGTGTTCAGAAAGATTTTACTGTTGTTACCGATTTCTTTTCAGCACTCATGTTCAGCCACAGAAGCTCATGTGGGTAGAGACCCACAGTTTACAAAGCTCTGCTGGGTTCTCTTTGCCGTAGCATCAAGGGATTATGGTGTTTGAAAGGTTGTTAGCCTTCTGAGAAAAACTTGTGGCTAATCTCATCCCTCACAATACTGTCCTAAGCTCTTCTATTAGGACCTACATGGCTGCCTTCTGTCTGCTAGTCCCTGGTCTCCTCTCTTGTCTCCTGTCTCTGTTTTTGCATCACACTGGCTTGCTTTCTGTTCTTGAGCTATCCCATCCTGTTTTCTCCCCCAATTCTGTTCCTTCTGTTGGAAAAAAAATCTCCTATACTATCAGTCTATTATCTGTTACTATCACAAAATGCCCAAGTCTGGATGCTTTATAAAGAAAGGAGATTTATCTAGCTCATACTTTTGGAGGCTAAGTTCAAACAGCCTGGTGCCAGCTGTTAAAAGGACCACTGACTAGGTTACATTACTACACATAGATCATGGAAATGTGTGCAAAACAGAGCTATCATGTGACAGGCAGCCAGCAGCAAGAGAGCAGGGGCAACATAGGCAACCAGGTGTAAGCCCGGGAGCCTGGGGAGCAGTGGAAAGATGTCCTCTGATGTGGCTAAACCATGCCTTTTGCTGCTGAGTGGCTGAGACTAGAGACAGGCAGAGTTTGGTGTGATTTGAGAACAAGAGGAGATAGCAGGATGATCTCCTAGGATGGTCCTTGGAGCCTGCGTGGCGGCAGTGCCAGGCGCTGGGATGGAAGTGTTGCAGTAGAAGGAGGTTATGTGCAGACTGAGGTGCAGTGTGAGCATGAGCTGTTGCTGCAGGGAGATCTGGGACAGGGCTGCTTTGCTGTGTGCCTTCTCTCCTTCCTCTACCATGCCTCTAGGTGCTCCAAGTGCTTGTGCCTGAGTGGAGATAGAAATGGAGTCCATTCTTCCCCTTCTCAGAAGCTTATTTACCTCCTTGGTCCTCTTACACAGAGCCTGGGCTTGGCTGCCATAAAGAAGAACCCTCCAAACACAGAAGCTTAAACAAGACAGAATGAGTGCACTTAGAAGCATTGACAGCTTTTCCAGTTTATGGTCCAGTAAGGTGTATTAGGACTTGGAGGGGAGCCTGGCGTCCTCAGAAAAGCCTGTGAGTTCAGGCTCATCTACCCCAAGCCAGCTGAAAATAAAGACTGGTAAGAGGGGAGAATGCCCACTCCTTCATGGAATGCAAATGACACTCATATTTGGCTCCCTTCCCATTAGTCCACCCTGCCTTCCTGGAGTACCTTAATAAGCTGCAAGGAAGGCTGGGAAATGTAGTCTCTGGAGCTAGCCAGGCAGCAGTGTTCCCAGATAGCACTTCCTGGAGTGTGAGGAATTGTAGACAAGCTATGGGCTATGCCTTGCAGCTTAGCCTCACAAGTGCTTGGGAAAATGTTCTCATATGTCCAATTGGCAGATAAAATTTGTGAAATTTGAAATATTAAGGGATATGGATCGACAACCCTGGAGGCAAGATGGAATTGGTGTGTGTGTGTGTGTGTGTGTGTGTGTGTGTGTGTGGTGTGGTGTGTGCACACGCACATTCCATGATCATGTACATCTGTGTATATACAGGTCTATGCACACTGTGTGCATCTGCACGGGGTCTAGCCTCATTGGCTTACCTGCCAGCATATTCTTTTTTTTACCCTTTCATATTCAAATGCCAGCTGGATCATCTGCTTGAGAGGGTTCAATGCCTTGTTGGAATTGGCGAGAGCTCGGTATTCAACTATAATGGTCATTCCTGAGGAAAGCCTGGGGACCCGGCCCCCATCTGCCTGAGGGGCTTGCCGCAGCTCAGCTCCATTGCCCATTCAATCCTAGAACACGGAACTCCATAAATGAGAAGTAATGTACTTTCTAGAAGCCAACTGTGAGTATCAGACCCAGTGCTGTGCCACGTTAATATTTAACCTCCTTTTAGCTCCATTTTGTGGACGAAGAAACTGAGACAGAGGCCAGTGCCCACAGGTAGACAGCTAATGGGAAGGATCTGAACACAGTTCCTCAGCCTGTGGTGGTTGCTCCCAGCTGCCGCCTCGACTGCTGCTTGCTCTCATATGTCCTGTCTGGTGGTGTCAGGACGGAGCTCCTTGGGATCGTAGGTACCTTCCCGGTCTCTAGTGAGCTCACTCCTGCCAGGTTGTCTCTCCGTCCTCTGGGCTGCCTTTCCATTGTCCCACTTGCCAGCTCCTGGCCTTAGGCTCTGTGTCCTGGTGCTGTCCTGGCCCTTTGGGCTTGGCTTCCTTGTCTCTTTGCATAGCTGTGGGATCCCTTTCTGAAACTGGTTCCTTCCTTAACTTATGCCTCTGTGTTTTCTCACTGTGCTCCTGTAAAGCTCTGGTTTCTCCTGGCATGCCAGTACCACTAGAGTCTTTACTAAATGCAGCCTGGGCCAAGGATGTCCTGAGCCAAGTGAAGTAGGCAGAGGACACATCTGTGCCAGAACTGAACTTTCCAATTGTTGAGAGAAGCAAATGAGGCTACTGGGTGCTGCTTCTGGGCTTGTGTGTGTCACAGCCATCTGGGACTGGCTCGGGTACCAGCCCTGCACTTCCCGGAGGCCGTCCTGCTCACATCTGCATCTGCCTCACCCCTGCCTGCAGAGGAAGAGGAGAAGAGGTACGATCCTGAGGGTGTGTTCTAGTGATGCATGGAAGGAATCAGAGATCCTTGGATGGAGGAGCTGGCTAGCATCTTGTCTCCATAGACAGGGCAGAGACAGATGTGGTGGGCAGGGTTTCAGAGTCAGAGACATTTAACCTCTCTCTGGTGCCAACGTCTTCCAACAAGGCTCTTGATCCTAAAGAATCTACCATCTCCCAGTAAATAACCCATCAGGTTATGAACCCATCGGGGATTAATCAGTTGCTAAGGTTAGAGAAATCATTCAATCTCTTTCCTACATCCCCACCTTTGAGTGTTGCTGCTTTGGGAACAAAGCCTTCAGCATTGGGGCTCACGGTAGACATTCCAGATCCAAACCATAACAGTCTCCAGCAGCCTCTATCCATGAGAGAGGCTGCAGGGAGAGAAACATATCAACAACAGAAGAATGTGTATATATGTTCTAGGTGAAACAGGAAGCATGTAAGACCTGGTGGTCGGAGCAGAGACAGTGGCTGGGGTGGGGTAGACAGTCAGCAGGGAACATGCCAAGATGGCAGGCAGGATCTTTTCTGAGGACTCCCATCGCCTGGGACTCTCATGGGAATTTGTACAGGTCTTCTCTCTCTGGGCTTCAGGGCTGAGACCCAAGGCCTCTTGGAGCTCTGGCTTTTTAGCTGGCTGTGTAGTGAGGGGCTCTGGCTTCTGCATTGCGGGGCCTGGAGTCATCTCATGTGAGTCCTAGAGGCCAGCAGTTTCCCCTGCCTCTGAGTGAGCTCATCCAGGAAGCAGAATGAGAAGTGAAGCACTCAACTCCTCGCTGGGCTGTTGTGCAGAGGAAGCCGATATGGTATGTACAGACGTCTGTGGCTGTGCAGGCAAGAGAAGGGTGGTGGGCGTTCACCATTCTTTCTAGGGTTAACTATGAGAAAACACACTCCCAGGGGAGAGGCAGCTAACCTTCAATGGGGTCTGCACACCGACCCCAGGCAGCTCTGTATCTTCAGGCCTAGGTTTTTATTTTATTTTTATTGATTCTTTTGTGTTTCACATCATGCACTCAAGTCCTGTTCTGCTCATCTCCCTGTCCCCTCATATCTGCCCCTTCCTCTTACAACCTTCTTCCCCAAATAAAACACACACATACACACACACACAATCACACACACACACACACACACGCACACACACACAAATACACAAAGACAAAACATAGAAAATGTCTCATCATGGAAGCTGTAGTACATCTTGTGTGTCCCATAGTATATCCCTTTGCCCACACATCTTCACTTGCAAATGTTCATTACAATGGTTCATTAGTCTGATTTGAGGTCTCTGGCTTCTGTGACACCATCAATATTGGATCCTCACCAGGACTCCTCCCTGTCATCTTGTTGCTGCCCTTTGTCATTGAGACCTTATGTTTTGGGATTAGTAGAATGCATCCCAATCTTTCACAAATAATATAGATTTTGAGGTGTGCCAACTCAGAGCCCTGGGTCTGGGCCTGGTGGCAGCTGAGCTGGTCACCCCACAATTCTCCCTTATCCACATCACCAGGGCGAGCTCTCCAGCACTGCTCCAGCTGGCAGGCCTAAGTCTTAGTCCAAACCTGTGGTCAACTAACAGGTAAAGGACTCTGGAGTTTGGGAAGTATATCTGACAATGGGCATACTTAACTTGGCTGAGCCCTGGGAACAGGCAAAGAATTTTTGCACTGTTGGGAACCCCATAGGCTAAGTGAGCTGTCCCTGGCACCTGCTAGGAACAGGCTGGTGGGTGGGAAGTGGGCTAAGTGCCCAGGAATCCAGTCCATTGCCACAGCCAGTGCGTCAGGTCAGTGGCCATCCAGTGTCTGCTCAGCCTCCATCAGTCAGGCGCCACAACTGAGACTTCTACTGGAGGAGTGGGCACTGCTCTAATTTATTTCATGCTTGTCTTAATTTTCAATTTATTTTTTCATTTAATTTTTTTTGTTGCATCTGATCTATGATCACATGGTTCAGAAATCAAACGTTTAATAGATGTGGGTAAAGTCAGCTTCCAGCTGGTGTCCTGCCACCTGGCTGCTCTCCGGAACCAGGGCTACTTACTGTTCAACAGCAACAAGTAACAGCTTTATGTATGGGATATCATTTTTCCAGGTAAAGGCCCTCTTCTGTGTCAAACACACATGGCAGGCTTCTCTCACTTAACCTTGTTTTTAGCCACTTTTCCATCTAAGTGTAACTGAGAACAATATACCACCACTTCCTTTCAGTGGGTGATTGGGGTGGGAGGGTATAACACCCAGGACGAGGTGTGGCTGCTGCTTCCAGCTTGCCCTGACGTCTCTTGGCCCTGAGCTCAAGGCTTGCCTTTTCCTATTTGGGGATCTTCTGGATGTTAGGAGGAGCTAAGCACCTCGGGAAGCAGTATTGGGAAAAGACTGTAGGGACTGAAAAGATTTGGAGAGAGAAGGACTGGCTTTCTGTCCTCACGGCTCAGCGACCAGTCCAGCCGGTCATCATCCAACCATCCCGGTACTTAAAGGGGTACCTGAGGCTCATAGGGAGAGAAGTCTTAAGATTATCTATCTGTGGCATGTCCTGGATAAGACCTTGTTTCCCAGGCCCTTGTGTGTAGCCAGGGGACAGCAGGATGGCCTTTGTTTGAGAATATTTCTCAAACATGTTCTTCTCTAATCCTGATTAGCATCTTCCTTGGTCAAAGTTCTCACGTAGACCTGTTTCACTAGCTTGTCTAGTTTGATGTGGCATAGTTGCTTGTAGTATCACACCATTTTCTGTTTTCTGAGTATAACAAATGTGTATTTTTTTTTCTTCCGAATCCTGGAAGTGTTGGGGTATTACATCTCCATTTTCACTCATTACTCAAAGCATTGTCCGATTTCCTCTCTGATTCTCTGCATACTAACAAGTGTGGTTTAATAGCCATGCCTCCGTGCCTTTCCAAAGCTATCACTGAAACATAAGCTTACTCCATGGCACCTGGAGAACACACCATTGTTTATCTCTGTTCAAATGTCTTGAGCGGGCCTCCTGGCTTGCCACAAAGAGCCTTTCGTAGAATGTCCCCTCTGCATTCCACCAGCGGGTGGAGCTCTGCAGAGCTATGGGGTCTACTTGATTTACAGTCCTCTCCACCCCATTGATTTCCTTTTGATCCTCTGCCTGGTTGCTGTAGACATTACTGAAAGCAGGAAGTTGTAATTTACAGTTGTTTTTTATTCAATTGCACACTCTCATCTTCAAGTCTGTCAGCTTTTCTGTCATGTAGTTGGGGCTCAGTTAGGTGAGCACACATTTATAATTATTGGATCATTCGGATGAATTGACCCTCCTCCACACATGACCCTCCTACACACACACACACACACACACACACCTTTTATTTTTTAACCTCCACATATATATTTTGTTTTTAATTTTTGTACCATATTTTGTAGCTATGTATGTGTGGTGTTTGTGTCTGGGTATGTACACATGAATCCCGGTGCCTATGGAGGCCAGAGGCATGGGATTCCCCTGTAGTTGGAGTCAAAAGCAGTTGTAAGCTGTCTCATTTGGGTACTTGGAATTGAACTCAGGTCTATGGGAAGAGCAGCAAGTGCTCTTAACCACTTAACCATCTCTCCAGCATCATCCACCCCACCCCCACCCCACCCCACCCCTGCTTTTTAAACCCTACTGTTAGGACTTGGGTGTCAAATGTTCACAACAGTCTCGTGTCTTTGAACACTTGGCTCCCAGCACTGTTATGGGACATGGAACTCTTAGGAGGACGGGCCTCACTGGAGGAAGTGGTCTTCTAGAGAACAGGCTTGTAGGTTCTAGCCAGGCCTGGCTTCTTACCTGAGTCATATTCTCTGTTTTCTGATCTGCCACAGGTGATTGGTTTGCTCCCTCTGGTTTGTAAGCATTGTCTCACTGCCCTGGGCAGCAGATCTGTTGTACTCTATGGAAGAGCAGGGCAAGCTCCCACTCTGCTCTTGTTCCTGATGTGGGAGGAAACACTTGCACATTTTCCTCACAATGATGGCAGTGGGTTTGTCTTACAGTCCCCCTTGCTATGCTGAGGCCTGTTCCACCTACATCTACTCTGCTCAGGGCTTTTTGTCACCAAGGATGTTGAATGCACCAGATGTTTTTCCTACATTTGCTAAGATGATTAAGTAATCTTTGTCATTTCTCCTGTTAAGATGGCATGCTATGCTGGAATACTGTTCCATCCCTGAGAAGAAACCCACTGGATCGTTGGTGGTCCTCTGGGTGAGCCACTGAGTTTAACCCATTGGTATTTTGTTGGGGATTTCTGTGTCTTTGTTCACCAGGGTTATTGGTCTATAGCTTTGTTTTTTGTTTTTAATTAAATGTTTTGTGCCCTCTGGTTTGGGTAATAGAGTTAACTGTCCGCACACAGTGGGTCTTTTCTGAAAGGGTTTCTTCCCTTTCGACTCTGTAGCATACTCTGAGAAGCATCATGTGACTTCCTTAAAGATTTGTTGAGGGTCTGCATTGTGGTTCTGACAGTAAAGTAGTCCAAGGAGTTCAGTTTGAACCCCTAGCATTCACATAAGAAACTGGCTTTGATGACACACACCTGTAATTCCTGTGGTGGGGAAGCAGAGACTGGAGGTCCCTGGAGTTCCCTGGGCACATGATTTAGCTGAATGGTGAACTCTAGGCTCAGTTAGAGACCCCATCTCAAAGAGTAAGCTGGAGAGTGTCTGATGTTTGCTAGAATTCATCAGAGAAGCTCTCCAGCTCCTGGCTTCTGTGCATTGGGAGACTTCTTTATTGTCCAAATCTCATTGTCATCTATCTGCTCAGGTTTTTAAAAATATCTAGATCTGATTTCAATTTTAGGAGATCATTTGTGTCCATAAATTTGTGCATTTATTCTAGGTTATCTAATTTATTGCAATATAGTTTTCTAAGATAATCTTTAATGACTCCTTCAATTCTTGAGTGTCTATTGTAATGCCTCCTTTTTCATCTCCTTTTATCTGGACTTTCTCTTTCCAGGTTAGTCTAGATAAAGTTTGTTTGCTTTATCTTTACAAAGAACTGTTTGTTCCCCAATTTTCAGAGGGACGAAGTATCCACACTTTGATCTTCCTTCTTCTTGAGTTTCATGTGTTTTGCAAATTGTATCGTGGGTATTCTAAGTCATGGAAGGAGTTACAGAGACAAAGTTTGGAGCTGAGAAGAAAAGATGGATCATCCAGAGACTGCCCCACCCTGGGATCCATCCCATAATCAGCCACCAAACACAGACACTATTGCATATGCCAGCAAGATTTTGCTGAAAGGACCCTGAAATAGCTGTCTCTTGTGACGCTATACCAGTGCCTGTCAAATACAAAAGTGGATGCTCACAGTCATCTATTGGATGGAACACGGGGCCCCTAATGGAGGAGCTAGAGAAATTACCCAAGGAGCTGAAGGCGCTCTGCAACCCTATAGGTGGAACAACAATATGAACTAAGCAGTACCCCCAGAGCTCGTGTCTCTAGCTGCATATGTAGCAGAAGATGGCCTAGTTGGCCATCATTGGGAAGAGAGGCCCCTTGGTCTTGCAAACTTTATATGCCCCAGTACAGGGGAATGCCAGGGCCAAGAAGTGGGAGTGGGTGGGTAGGGGAGCAGGGGGGGGGTATAGGGGACTTTCAGGATAGCATTTGAAATGTAAAGGAAGAAAATATCTACTAAAAATTTGAAAATATCCAAAGAACTGTTTGTTTCATTATCCTATTTGATTTTGGATTTTCTCTTCATTCTGTTCCATGTTAATTATAGGTTTTATTTATTTCTGATTTTCTAGGTGCTTGAGGTGCAACTTTAAGTTACCTATTTGATTTTTAAAAATTCACGCACTGTTGCTATAAACCTAGGGCCTTATGGTAGTCAGAACTTTACTATTGAGCTGTACCCTAAGCTTGCTTTGCATTGAGTTTTGTATAAGATGTGCAATTAGCTCTATTGCTCTGACTAGCAGTTTAGTTGGAATGGCGATGTATCTGCATTTTCCCCAAAGATCAGTTATCCATAATCAGGGATATTTTGGAGCTCTCTGGTCTGTTCCTTCCTTTGTTCTGCATGCTGTGTGTCACTAGGGTACCACAGATTTCATTAGCAAAGCTTTGTAGTTTGTCTTTACTTGATACTATTTTTTCATCAGTGTTTGTGTACTGGACTTTCCTCATTCTCTTACATTAAGCCAACCTGTGCTCTTACTGTTGAAGTGAGTTTCTTGTAGAGAGCATACAGTTGTGGTGTGTTTGCAACTATTGTGGGAATCTGTCTTTTAATTTACATCTAATGCAATGCTTTGAAGTTAATTTATTATTGAGAGGTAAGGGCTCAATCTGCCATCTCATTTTCTGTCTACTTCTTTGCTCTTTTTGTTTGTGTAATTGTTTTTCATTTCTTTTAACCTATATCCTTTGGGTCGATTGAACAATTATTGGAATTCCATTTTTATTTCTTTGCAGTGTGCTTTGATGTACCTAATATGTATATTACTTACACACACACACACACACACACACACACAATCTTTGTATGTGGGGTTGTTCTAGGAAGTGAATAGTACGTACATACACAACTTAACAGTCTGCTAGTATTTATGCTTTCCATTTTTAGTAGTATAGAAACCTTATCTCTTCATACTCTTTTAAATTTATTTATTTATTTATTTATTTATTTATTTATTTATTTATTTATGAATGTTTTGCCTGCAGGTATGTATGCCTGTGCATCACCTGTATGTCTTGTGCCTGAGAAGGTAAGAAGAGCATATCATATCCCCTGGACCTGGAACTGCAGACAGTTGTGAGTATCATGTGACTTCTGGGAACTGAACCCAGGTTCTCTCCAGGAGCATCAAGTGCTCTTAACTGCCGAGACAACTCTCTAGTCCCTCTTAAAATCCTTTTATTCTCCATCATTTATCTAATAATCATCTTAAATATCCCCGTTCATCGACAACTGTCATCCTACAATGATATAGATTTTCTTCTATATCTTACCTCTAAAACAAAGCTGACCAATGTGAGAGGGCCCAGCCCACTATGGATAGCACTGTGGGCATGTGGTACTGACACATAAAAAAACAAACAAACAAACAAACAAACAAACAAAAAAACAGCTGAATGAGCCAAAGAATGAACCAGCAAGTAGGGTTCTGTTTTTTTGCTTTAGGTTTCGGCATTGAGTTCTTGCCTTGGCTCTCCTCTGTGGTAACTGTAAACTTTAAGATGAAATGAACTGTTTTCTCCCCAAGTTGCTTTTTGTCAGAATGTTTTAACAAAGCAACAGAGAACAGAATGACTACCCTGCCTGAGACTGGTGAAGCAACGAAAAACCTACTGAGCACAGGGATATGCTGTCCCTTGGATCTTAAGGTTTGTAGCTGGGGGTGTTTTCTCTTGCCTTTCACTGTCATAATGCTGTTTTATACATGAAGCAGCAGTTTACCTGTACTTTGAGAGTAGAATGGTCCATTTTTTTTCTTCCTTTTGTCCTGTGTGGATGGTTTTGCTGTTTCTTAGTTCTTTTGCTCGCTGTTCATTTCTTTCCTGTAAGGATGGAGCCTTGCAGAGGGAGGAGCCTGACTAAGGTGGAGCCTGGCTGAGTGGACTTTTCCTAGAGAGACATAAAAGATGTGTCTTCCCACCCTAAATAGAGAAATGTGTTGCTTAATTTCCAAGTGGTTGGAGACTTCCCAAATTCAATTCTCTGTTGTTAATTTCCAATTTAATTTCTTCGCAGTTAGAGAAGAAAAGTTGTAAGATTTCAGTTTTCAGAATGTTTTGAGGTTTGGTGTATGGCCTGGTGGAACTCTGTCCCTAAGGGATGTTCCTTCTGAGCTTAAGGTGAATCTTCCATAGCTGCTTGGATGAGGGTTCTGCCACTTTATCTATCCTTTTATAGTTCTATTCTCTTATCCCCCAAGCCATTATTGAACTGTCCTTCTCTCTTTGTGTCCATTTTTTATTTAAGGCTCTTAGAAGCAACTGTATTTATAATTGTTACATCTTCCTGATAGATTGACTCATCTGTCTCTACAAAGGGTTCTTATTTGCTTCTAAAGCTAAGTTCTCATCTCCAACTATTATTGTAAAATTGTCTATTGTTTACTTCCTGTACCTTAAAGTGCTTGCTTAGACTCTGTACATTTGTATTTATTGCATTTTTTTCTGTAGTTGAACATTGTATTATCCTGATACATCTACCGTTGGCTCTAGCAATATTTTTGCCATAGAGTTTGTTTGTTTGTTTGTTTGTTTGTTTGTTTTGGATATAGTAATGAAACTTCTCTGTTCTGTAGCTCTAGTTCTTATAGTATGGTTTCTCCCTGTTCCCCAAAGCCTGTTTGTCTTCCATTGGAGTTCTCCTTTTCTGTCAATCCAATAATCTTTGTATCTGGATGTTCAGACCACTCATTCTATGTAATTACCAATGTATCTGTGGTTAAGTTTGCCACTTTTAAAAACTGTTTTATGTGTGCAAATATTTTTGCCTGTGTGTGCAGTTATGTATCACATATACACCATGGCTGCAGAGGCCAGAAGCAGGTATTGAAGCCCTTGAAAGTGGAGTTGACCAGTGGTTGTGAGCCACCTCGTGAGTGTGGAGAGTCCAAGACACCTTGTGAGAGCTGAGAGTCCAAGCCACAAGCCTCTGCAAGAGGAGCACATGCTCTTCGTCACCAAACCATCTCCCAGGCCCATCTTTGCCACCGAGCTGTCTCCCAGGCCCATCTGTCTCCTTTGTTTTTTCTTTTTCTTTTCTTTTTCTTTTTTTTTTTTTTTGGTTTTTCAAGACAGGGTTTCTCTGTATAGCCCTGGCTGTCTTGGAACTCACTCTGTAGACCAGGCTGTCCCTGAACTCAGAAATCCGCCTGCCTCTGCTGTTAGGCAGTTTATTTTATTTTGTTTTGTTTATTCACCATTTTAACTCCTCTATTGAGTTTTCCTATCTTAAGCTGTTTTTCTTTTCTTGCGTGTGTGTGTGTGTGTGTGTGTGTGTGTGTAGTATGTGTGCATATATGTATGTGTTTGCATGGACATGGGAGCACATGTGTGTGGAGGCCTGAAGTTGATGTCAGGTGTCTTACTCCATTGCTTTCCATTGAACCAATTCCAGCGACTCTAGCTAACCAGCCTGGGGAGCTAACATGTCTGCCTGGTGTTTGTTTGTTTGTTTGTTTGTTTGTTTTTTTAATGTGGGTTCTGGGGAACTAAACTCATTATTATCCATGTAGGAAATGTTTTCTCCACTGAATCACTTCCCCAGTCCCTTTAAGTTATTTTTCTAATTGTTGCTCAATGTATTTCAGTATGCACCTTAAACAACTAAAATTCATATCAATGTAATTGACTGACTTAAAATGAGTAAGACATAAACTTTGTTCTGGTGAAGGCTTGTGTCTTCCTCTCTCCTTTGTATTATTATTTCCATATAATTTGTGTAAAAATTTCTCTATATTTTACATTTTATACTCACAATTTGGTGTCTACTCTAAACCAAACAATACAGTGTTATGGTATTATAATTATTATTATCATCACCATCTGTGTGTGTGTGTGTGTGTGTGTGTGTGTGTGTGTGTGTGTGTGTGTTGTACTCATGTAAGCATAAGCACTCATGTGTGGAGATCAGAGAACAACTTTGTAAAGATGGTTCTCTCCACTGTTCTAGGCTGTCAGACTTGTGTGATAAGTAGGCACTTACCCTGGCTCACTGCCCTAATATTGCTTTATACATTCATATGCTTTGATGGTGGGGAAAGAGGAGATGAGTACTATCATGGGGCAGTACTCGTTTAGCATGCAGAAGCCCCAGATTCTACCCTCAGCACTGAAATAAAAATAAAAAAAATAAATGAGAAATGCATTTTTAGAGTAAAGTCATTTGTTTACCATTTTGCTGTTTTCTTATTGCTTCCTGGGGGGCGGTTTTAGTAACTTCTGGAGTCATTTCCTTTTTGCTTGAAAGACTTCTTACAGAACTTCTTTTAAGGCAAAACATTCAGAAAATGCACTCTCTGATTTTTTGTTTACTTGGAAATGTTTCTATTTTGACTGGAAATTTGGAGGATAGTTTTGCTGGATATAGAAGTCTTGGCTGGAGAGATTGTGCTTTCATCACTTGGCTCTGCCTCTTCCCCTCATACTCTCCTGTTTCTGAGGAGAAGCCAGCCATAGTCATACTATAGAGAACAGGACTTTTCTCCTCCCCTCTGCTTGCATTAAGATTTTATTCCTTTTTTTTCTGTTACAAGATTTTGATGATGTTTCTCTATGAGTTGCTTTGGATGTTTCCAGTGGGAAACACGCACGCGCGCGCGCGCGCGCGCGCGCGCGCGCACACACACACACACACACACACACACACACACACACACAGGCATGTATGTATGTGGGTACTCTGAGAGGCCAGAAGAGGGCCTCTGATTGCTGGGAGCTTCAGTTACAGGCAGTTGTGAATTACCCAATAAGAAACTGAATCCAGGCCCTCTGGAAGAACAGCAAGCGCTCTTAACTGCTGGGCACCCTCTCCAGCTCCCCGTCTACATTTATTAAATAATCATTCCTGCCTATCTGTCAGATCGTACTGTAAGCAGTGTGAGGTGTTGGTTTCAGGATCTTCCATGGATTCCTAACCCCACAGCTGCTCAAGTCCCTCATCCAATGTAAGGTATTTGCTCAGAAACTCTAAATGTTCTCCCACACGCTTGTAAGCACCCCTAGGTGGCTTGGAGCATGCAGTGTGAAGTCAAAGGGCTTGCAGATGGCGACTCCGCTGCATTGTTCAGAGAGCACTGACAAGAAGTGCACATGCTCAGAGCTGAAGCTGATGCCAGTTTTTAAAAGTGTTTCACCTGCAGTTGGGCGAGTTGCAGAAACAGAACTGGGGTTACATAGCATCATATGACTTAGTGTGCACAGAATATGCTTGATGTGCCGTTGGGCGGCAACCTATAAGTCTAGCCTATGATTACAAGCAGTGTGAAGGGGGTCAGCAGCTACCTACAGCATATTATGGCACACGCCCAGTCTGCCACTCCCATGAACTTCTAACCTTCAGTAGGCAGGTGGCTGCCAGCTTCCTGTGGGATATGAGAGGTGTCTTTGACCTCTGAGACTAAGACTAGGCTTATCTCTGGCTCCGGTCCTGAGAGCATCACTGTGCCTCTGGGGCTCGGCTCCTCATCTGCACAAAGGAGCTGTGGGGTTACTGCATGCAAAGGTCTGAGGAAGTGACAGTTAATGAACACCTTTGGGTGTCACTGGATTTTTACCACCATACCATGAAGCCCAGTTACCACCGTGTAACTTCTGTGAAACAGTGGCTTGAGCTTGTAACCCCACACACCCCTTTGTTCATGTACATGCCAGACTGCTCACAATGCCACGGCGGTATCCATGCTAGGCTAAATGCTGCTCCCTGTATTGTGTAGCGATAATGACATGGAGAAATGCTGCTAAATGGCTGTTATGCTGCATTGTGTGGATAATGACTTGGAGAAAGGCCCGCGCATGCTCAGTGCAAGCTTACAACGCACATGCAATGCGTGCTCGCTCGGGCTTCTTTTCCATTTACGGCTGCTCAGAAAACCCTGGAGTATGGGGGTAGCCTACGCTCAGAGTTTTATAGCTAGGACTGGTGCAGCCACTCCAGTCCATGATGCTCTATACCTCTCTCCTAGCGATAGCAGTTGGATACTCATGGTTTTGGGTGTGTGTGGAGCCGGGGAAGAGGCTGGAATCTTGCCAGGGTAATTCCGGATTTTATAGATGAGGCCATTCAAAATGTGACAGCATTGTCAGTCCTTGCTCCACACTGTGCTCAGATGTGCCTGTATAGCAAGGGTGGCTCTCGCTGAGGCCAGCTGCTGTCCTGACCCAGGGACAGAGCCAACACTTGGCTCTTTCTCTAACACACACCTCTCCAGTCTTGTTTTCATGACGTGGTTTTCTTGAACAAACAGGATCATTTGTTCCAGAAACCAGGGAATGAAGGAGTGAGTGTGTGGTAGCGTGTATGTGGTTCTTCTGAGGGCGTGAGTACAGGGAGTTGGAGACTACCAAAGCCCACTGTAGGCACAGCCCAGGTGGCACGAATCCACTTAGGGCTTGTTTTCGGAAATCGTTACTTCCTGCAGCTCATCTCAGGCTGACCTCTGTCAGGAAATGTAGAAACGCCGCCTTGAGCGTGTCCTGTGAGCATCTGCACCTCCCTGGCCCAGTGGGACCTCTGCAGGAGGCTGCTGTTATTTATGGAGCAGGCCCAGTGACAGAGGAGCAGTCTGCCCAGGAAGCATAGGTGCTATCTCGTCCCTAACCCGACCTGCATCGCAATGCCTCAGGGAGCATTTCTCCAGGAGGGGTTGAAGTCAGGAGCCCCCGCGGAGACTTTTCAAAGCCATAATAAAGATATCAGAAGGGCGATCTGTCAGGTGGACCCTGCTAGGCCATCGAGGGGGCGGGCAGATGGAGCGGAGAAGGACGGGCTAAAACCAGATGTTGTGCTTCCTGAGAATAGACATGTCAGGTCTTCAGGGCTGTCAGGTGCCCCCTCATTAGCCCATCAGCCTCTCAGAAGCCACAGCACACTGACATCTCACTCAGCATGACACCTGGCAGGGACCCAGGTCCACAGCCATCCATCCACTGTGGCCAGTGTTTCCCTCTTTGCAGAGGAGGGGAGGGGGTTCCAGGGGAACCTGAGGGGGCCTCAACAGCAGAGACTGGAGCAGGTGACAGTCAGGGGAAAATTATCCAGGCTTTGAGCTGTGGAGATTTGCCTGAGTGTCACAACCCATGCGTCCTTGGCCTGCACTGGCTCCTCTTTGCCTTGGAATTATCCTTCTTCTAAGCACATCTGCTTCTTAGCAAATGGAAATTTGATAAACTATCTTAAAACACACCCAGGGAGATTTCACGCAAATGCCCATCAACCTGTGCATGCAGTGAGTGAGAGGTAACACTAACAGATCTCAGTTCCGTTGTCTCTGGGCCTCACCTCTGTCTTCTTGGTTACTAGGTGGTAAGGCCAGTATGGAGGGCGCCAGAGACAGACAAGTACCAAAGGGTGGTTTTCTTTGTAATGATCAGGACAGAAGAGAGGATTATCTGTTATGTCAAAATTATTTAACTCTAAGCCCTGTTCTATGAATAACTGGGCCCAAAGACACCACCTGCTCAACACTCACAGAGTTGACTCCGTTAGCAGCAGTCCACAAGATTTTACTAACACACACACACACACACACACACACACACACACACACACACACGCACGCACGCACAGTTGTGGTGACTCTTGGACAAGCACCTCTCTCTTTCCCAGGGAGGATACAAGCAGATATTCATGTACCTATCACGAATGAAACGCACAGTAGGCTCTCAGCTCATGGGTTCTCTTTTGCTTCTAAACAAGGCCTCTGTGGTGTAAAAAGAGCCCTGCATTAGTGTTTTCTGAGCACCAGCACACAGTAGGTGGGCAGGTGCTTCATTTGCCTGCCTGGAGAATACCCATTTAGCTCAGGGAAACTGAGGCTGAATATATGTCATCCACTCAAGCACCAATATGTGCTTGGGAGAGCCAGTAAACTGGCGGCTTTTCACTGGCACTAGGTGCCACTGGGACTCAGACTTGGTTTGGAACAGGGAGACGGAGGCCCAGCAAGGACAACCAGAGCCACTCAGCCTTCCCATGGTGCTATTTCAGATGCAGGGAGATGACTCCAGCCCTGGAGAAAGCGAATCCTGCCTTGAAGCCCTTGAAAGAGTCTTGAGTATGGATCCCAGGCCCATTGGATGCTTCTGCCTTTGCGGAAGAGCAGGAGAGAGGAGGACCTGAACGCCTGCAGAGGTTGTTCCTCTCGCAGGGCGCTCCTCAGCCTAGACGCTGTAATTATGCTGGGTAATAACAGGTCCTGTATCTCCTATGCCTGTCAGGGGGAAGAATCCATCTTATCACTAATTGCAGGGTTGGTGGGCTCTGAATGTCTCTTTCCGCTAGCCTGGGCCTTTCCTGGGGGGGGGGGGAGCTGGCAGGGCTTTCTGAGTTAACGCTGCCTGGGCCCGGGTGCAAGAAAGGTTGGAGAAGGGTGAGGTGAGCTATGGGAGCCTCCCGAGAGGTGAGGCAGGAGCCTCTCTTGTGCTGGTCTGAGCCTGCAGCTCTGCCTGAGCTTTGACACAGCTTCTTGGTCCATCTTCCCTACTCTGTCCCTTATAGTCAGGAAACATGCAGCTGGACTGGAATCATGTCCCCTCCTTTGCTTTACATCCCTACTGCTCCCACTTCTGTGAGCGACAAGACAAAGCTCTCAGGACGGCCTGCAGTCCTGTGTCATCAGCCTTGACTTGTAAGTGTCCTCCAGCCTGCTGGCCTCCCTCTGTTTCCAAAGTACCCAACGAATGCTGTTCTGCCTGCCTGTGACTGCTGCCTGCATCTCTACCGCTTCCCGGCCTCCTAAGTCCTGTCGTGGACGCTCCCTTCTCGGGAATGCACTCCAAAGCCCCCAGCACTCGCTGCCCACCTGTCCTGCTTTATCTTGTTTTTCTTGTTAACTCATCATCTTCTCAACCACCATATATTTTACTAATTACTGTCTCCCCCACCCTACGAGGCTGTCAGTTTCATGGGCTCAGAGGCTGTCTCCTGGCTGGTTCACTGCTGTATCCCTACTACCTCAGACGGTGCTCATCACACAGTAGGTGCACACTGCTAATCCAGCTGGCTGGCCTCACTGCTTGCTGGTTCCCTGCTTCGACTCAAGTTGGTGCTGTCAAGAAGGCCCTTTGTCAGGCCCTTTCCTCCAGGAAGCCAGCCAGGACTCCAGCACATCTGACAGACGCTGTCGGAAGCAGTTTCTTTCTCTAGATACTACCTATGTCTGAATCTGTCACCATGGATTCCTCTAAGGCTGGGTGATCCTCCTCTGGGCCTCTAAGAACTGTCTGATCTTGGGATCTCAGTAGGAATAGGGAGGGGGAAGTCAAGGGCTAGGTGTGTTGAGGAGCAATGCAGTAAGACAATAAATAGTAGGCCCTGAATTTAACCCAGAGCACCTGGTGACCAGGCCATGTGCTGAGCTCCCATGCACCCATCTGCAAATGACCTATTAGGCTACCCAAAAGGCACTGCTCTCAACCTCCCTGTTGTACCCCACACAGCAGTTCCTTTAACCAGTGAGGTCCAAAATTTGGTAGCATACTCTGGTTTGAATATGATCTGTCCCTTTGAAGTCATATGTAAGCGGGCTGAGAGGTGGCAGGAATTGAGAGGTGGTGCTTAGGAGATATTAATGACGTTCTCATGGGCTTGGGTTAGTACCTGCAGCCATGGATTGTGTTAAAAGAAGGCTACCCATTGAGCTTTGTCCCTTTCAGGGGGGTTGTTTTTCTGCTTTCTACTGTGTTGTAACATAGCACAGGGTCGCCACCAGGTATAGCAGCGCACTCTTGGACTTGCAGCCTTCTAAACTGTGAGCTCCTTAATAAATTACCCAGTTTCCCATGCTTAGTCATAGCAACAGAAGATGGGTTAAGACGTAATTGCCCTTAGCCAAAAAAGTTCTAGATCTCACTTCCTGAAATCTATTCGTTTTTAAAACGTCTACTAGCTTTAGCTTATATTTGTAAAATTTGTTTGTATTTACTGTTTAAGTGATAAATAAAGATAAAGATTTACCTTTGTAGGGTATATAGAATATACAGAGAGGAGAAAGACTGGGGCATTCATTCATACGTGTTAGTCTGACACTCAGTGATGTTCCTACACAGACTCTAGGACTAACATCCCTTCCTGAGGCGCAGTGCTCAGTGAACTGATGTTCCAGGTGCTGAGAGGGTGGCTGGAGGTGTGGATTCAGCACCCAAACTGCCTTGTCTTCACTAACTGTGTGTCCTTGGGGAAGTTGCTACATCTCTCTGAGTTATATCTTTCTCATTTGTGAAGAGTGGGTGAGGATGCTAGTCAGTCTATCACGGAGAGGAAAACGTAGTCACAAGGCTGTGCGTGGAGACAGGATAGCAGGTCTCAGAAACCCCCTGAGGGTGGCAGGGTTTGGGGGATATTTATGGCTCAGGCATGGGGAAAGCAGACTGTCAGGTAAGAAGTTATCAGAGGTTTGCCTGCAATCAGCCAGCTGTGATGAGACAGTCTACATGACCGAGGTGTTATCGCCACCTCTAAAATGGGCTAAGGGGCCTTTTTTTTCCCTCTTTCCCTTTTCTCTCTTTTCTTGTGGTACTAGGGCCTGAACAGAGGCTCTTATACACGCCAGGCACATGTCCTGCTTCACCAGATCAGAACAGAATGATGCCAAGCAGCTTGCTAAATATGTGCCTAGGGCCTTGACATGAAGTGGAGTGGAGTGGTGTCTGCCTTTACACGATTCTGGTGTCAGAACCCATGACCGTCTGGCTTTCTGGACAGTGAAAGAATGACTCCACAAACAGCCAAAGGCCATGAAGCTGTGCAGCAGAGCCCCACAGCTGCAAGGCTCTTCTTGGGTTCTACTTATCAGAAGCAGAGACGGCCTAAACCGTCTGACACTAGTGGCTTGCTGGCCAGAGCAACTTTGGGCTTTAACTGCTCTGAAAGGTCCATTAGGCTGGCAGAGTGAATATGATTGGGCAAAAGTAGGGCACTGGTGTTCTCACTGTTGTCTCTGTAACAGCACGCACCATGCAGCGGTAGGAACTCCATCCTAGCATTTCCAGATGACAGACAAAATCTGATGACTCAAGAACCTTCTGTGATTTTATTGAGCCCAGGACCATTTGACCAGGTGTGACTGAGAAGTGAATTCAAACAGCATTTCTGTCACTCCCTCAGGAAGGGATATGACATCCCTTAGGGCCAGTTCCCGACTCCAGCAGAACCCCAGTGGCCCTCTTATCTGGGTGCCTATCCCATGGCTGTCAGTACTGAGTGGGGCTTCTCTTATAATGGAGAAGGTTGAATAAAACCCCATGACTTCAGCATGTTAGCGGGATGCAGATCCCAGCTCTGTATCTTAAAGAAATCCAGGTACACCCTCTTCTTTAGTGGTCCTCCTAGAAGAGTCAACTGTACTATCTAGGGTGACTCTGACTGTCCAGTTGTCTGTGATAAATAACCTTTGCAGCAATGCTTCTTAGCCCTTTGCAGAAGCTCATCTGGGGAATCCAAGTCACAGGGACTCAGAGTGGGCCAGGGTGCTGCTGGGTGCCTTACGTCTCCCACAGAGCCCAAGGACCACAGTATGAGAGACAGATCTGGGACCAGCTAGCTCCTGCCTATTTCCTTACATGTTGGGTGTCCTTAGCCTGTTAAATGTCTGGGGGCAGGGCTTTTATGTTGCTGTGGCTCTGACAGAATGATTTATCACCTTGTAGGTCAGGGGATGGAGATATCTGCAAACATCTACGGAATGTTACCAGTGGTGTTTTTAAGGGGCCTCCTCACTAACTAAGTAGGTATACACAGTAGCATTGGAGCAGCACCAAGCCAGCAAGGAGCCAGGTGTCCCATCTTGAGATTAGAGTGAGAGAGGGCATGTTGGCAGCTGGCAAGGCAAGCCTGTCTTCTCTTCTGGCATGTCTTGGCCCTTGGCTTTCATTCATTCATAGATAGTTTGTATCTTTTTCTCTGTTTTTTTTTTTAATTGTGAGTCACTAGACATTCCATCCAATTTATTTTAAATTGTACAGCTCCATTTCTGTACAGTTCTGCCATGGCAGAGAACTTTCTTTCTGAATGTAACCCTGCTATTAGCAGTACTCCTTGTTGCCCCCAGCAACCACTGATTTGTTTTGTGTGTTGCCGACATTTCATGCATATGAGATCATACACGTGTGCGTGCACACGCACGCACACACATGCGCGCACACACACACACACACACACACACACACACACGGCTCTTGCGCCAGGCTTTGGTATAGCTTAGTGTTCTCAAGGTTCTTTGTCTTGACATGTGCTATACTTAATGCCTTTTCATGCCTGCATAATATTTCATTGTGTGACTCAATCACTCATCAGTGGATAGACATTTGACTTACTTGTATATTTTGGGTACTGAGGATAATGGTGTGCTGAACACGTATGTACATGCTTTTCTATGAAGCCGTGTCTTCAATTCTCTTGAGTGAACAGCAGGGAGTAGCAAGCATGGGTTATGTGACAACTTTAACTTTTATGCTTTGAGGAACTGCCCGACCTTTCCACGTGGGCTGTACTTGATGTTGCTACAAGGAGCGTGTGAGGTTCTAATTCCTGCATCCTTGCCAGCACGTGCTGTGGTCTGTCCAGTGATGACACTCACTCTTCTGTGTGTGTTGTGTTGGATTAATGTTTCTCTTATGGCTGATGTTTTACATTTTTTGTTTATGGGGTCTTTTTTTTTGGAGAAGTTTCTGTTCAAATTGTTTTTACATTTTATTTCTGTTTTTTTGTTTTGTTTTGTTTTTTTGTTTGTTTGTTTCGTTTTGCTACGGAATTGTGAGTTCTCTTTTTGGATACTAGCCCTCCATCAGGTAAGTGCTGTGGCTTGAATCTCATTTGAGGAACTGAGCTTGTAATTGTGATCAAGTCCAATTCACTGGTGTTTCCCTTGGGTAACCTGTGCTAAAGGAACTGTTGCCTAACCCAAGGTTACAACCCTTCTCTTGAATGTTCTTCTTAGGCTTTTTATTGAACGTGCATTTATGGTTTTGCCCCATTCTGAGTTCATTTTCAAGTGTGATATGAAGTGGATTCCACATCTGTCCACTTGCATCGTGGATAGCAGTTGTTCTAAAAGCAGCTGTGGGCCAGCATGCTTCTTTGTCACCAGACTGTCTTGGTGTCCTTGCTTGAAGCCCATTGGTGATACATACAGAACTATTGTGCTGGCCCATGTGATATGCACCTACCACTGGGGATATGCACCTACTACTGGGGATATGCACCTACTACTGGGGATATGCACCTACCACTGGGGATATGCACCTACCACTGGGGATATGCACCTACCACTGGGGATATGCACCTACCATTGGGGATATGCGCCTACCACTGGGGATATGTCTTGAAACTTTACAGACCAGTTTCATTTCATGATTGCACTAGGCACTCAGTCCCTCGAATTTCTCAATACATTTTAGAATTGGCTTGTCAATTTCTGCAAAAGGTACAACTAGATATTTTTATCTGGATTGCACAGAAAGTATAGAGCAGCTGGTTTTGTTGCCATGGTGACAGTACCAACCATTTTGCATCATGGCCACGGGCTGTCTTTTCCAAGGCCTGTTTGACAGTGGTTTGCAGTTCCCAGATGTAAGCTTCAACACCTTCTGTTCATGGTATCCCTGTGTGGCTTATTATTCTTGTGGCTTACTCTTAAGTGGAATTGTCTCTAGACTTCCTGTGTTTTGGAAGGGGAGGGGAAAGTTTGGGGCTGGAACCCAACCCTGGAGTGTTCTAGGGAAGTGTGGTCAGTGTCCTATGCTGGAGCTCCTGTTGCTTGCTGATGCCGTGTAAGAGCACACCTGAGTGTTATGTGCTGTTCTTTTTTTTTTTAATAACTTTTCTTAATTACATTAGATCTAATTTTCTTATTTTTAAAAAAAAAATCAAATAGAATAAAATTAATCTGTCAAAATCACCAGGTAAATTAGTTGGAATTTTGTTTCAAATTGTATTTAGGGTTGAACAAATTCTTTTGCAACATTAAATGTCCCTCCCCATGACTATAAACTGTTTCCACACTGAGCCATTGTTAATGTTTCTGACATCTTTCAGTAGACTTAGTTCTCCGGGGCGACATCGTCTGTGAATTTTTAGGTCGTCTGTGTTTTCATATATTCTTGGCTTTATGATGATCTTAGAAGATAATCTTTCGGGATGGTTTTTGTTCACATATTGTATACTGCTAGTGTTTCTATTCAGCATGTTGTCAGTAATTTTTCTCATTTCTTGTGTTGAGTTTAGTAATGTATCTGTGGGTATTTTATTTTATTTGTATCCCCAGAGGGGATTCAACCAAGGGTTAAAATTCCTCTGATTCTGTGAATTTGAAGGCAGGGAGAAGGACGAGGGTGAAAGGAAATACCAGTTAAGTAAGATGCCTGACCGCCTGTGAGATCATTCTGCACTCTGATCCCCAGGTTCTCGCTGTGGCCCGCAACACCCTCTTCTGTGTCTGCTGACCTTCATCTGCAGGGTGGAGTTTAGTGGCTACCAAAGCTTGTCTTCACTGGGCAGAGGTGGGGCTGTAGAGTGCTAGGCGGCAGGAATGCTGCAAGACCCTCGTCTCCCAGTAACAGTTGTGGGGGACACTTACTGCAATGAGCTGCTACCATGCACTGTTGGAAGGGGGTGGGTTTGTGTTTCCACTTGAGCCAGAGACTCCTCCCTGAGGACCTTGAAACACTTGATGCAGAGATTTCAGGGGCTGCCGATCCGATGGGATCAATCTACAGGCCTGCTAGGCTGAGGAGACACAACCTTCTAGCAAGAGCCAAAACTCCCAATCAGAAGCTAGGACCTGACAGAAGGAGGCGGGACTATGCCTTGCAGAGCTCCTGGTCCTCCCCATCATTCTTTCTACCACCCCAGGGCTCATTCCATTCTCCTGTGGTCTTTGCATTCTCACCGTGGTCCCATTGGGTGCTTAGGACTCTGAAGCTCAGAGAGACAGATGAGACATTCAGTGACCCAGCAGCCAGCGGCAGAACTGGGGCAGATCCCAGAACTTAAGCCCTAAGTGCCTCTGCGCCAAGCAAGACAAAGAAAGAGGGAAAGTATTCTGCTTGGGTTCCCTCAAAATGTCCAGGTCCTGGCTCCTTCTAGCTTCTTAGCACGTCTTGGTTTTTTTTCCAATAAATCACTTCATTACATTTGTTTGGCCCAGGCTCATACCAAGATGTTCCTAGTATCCGGACAAAGGTGTGATGGGTAGAGGCTTAAGGGCACAGGGAGGTTTCTCTGTGTCCTCACAGCCCTGGCACTGGACTTGGCACATCAATGCATCTGAGAGCATTTACTAGGATCAAAGACCAGTTGATGCCTGTTGCCCTGCATCAGCGAGTCCTTGTGCGTGAAATGTCACAAACGTTCAAGCCTCACCATGAGCCTTGTGCTGGCTGCTTCTATGGCTCCCAACACAGAGGCCAGGTACTAAGGGGTAGATAGTCTGTCTCCTTGTTTCAGGTCATGGCACAGGCAGTGGGCAGCTGAGCCAGAATTGAACTTGAGTGAATACTCCAAAACCAGCCTCTCGACCTTTGTATGTGGGCACGTGTGTATCATGGCTTTCTTGATCTTCATCTCAGATTTGAGAATGGCAGTGAGGAGTCTAGCACAGCACCTCCCTGCCTCACTTCTCACTCCGTTGTTGTCTGTGTTCATGCTCTGTTTCCCCGGCGCTGCTGCTCTTTGTCTAGAACGATTGCCACTGTCTGGCTCTTCTTCACAAAGCTGTCTGCAACAGGGTCTAGCTTCCCTGAGGCCCACTGCTACAAGTTACCTTCCAAAGCAACTTTCTCTCATCGCCAAGAGAAAAACAGTCCCCAGATCATCCTTAACCTTGCTGGTCCAGTCCCTGTGGAGGCTAAGATGGTATCTGTCTCCTGATGGGTCTCTGGCCTTTGGTGACTTGGAACCACTGACCATGGGTTCAGGGCGATGCCAGTCTCCACCCATCCCCTGGGGTCACCTGCCAGGTATCCAGTTGTGCAGGCTGGACTCATACACTCATGCTTGAGTGGAATGGCACTGGTTCCATGCAGTTCTCTTGAAAACAAGCTGACTGCTGCAGTTCAGAGCTGCTAAGAAAAATGCCTCAAGGTCAGCAACACAATGTGAGGAAGGGGGGTTAAAATCTTTTTTTTAAATGCATTTAGACTGTTAACAGTAGATAGATGCTATTCGCTTTTTCTTATTTAAAGAACCCAGACTCCTCACTTTGACAGTGTGTTGTTTAATTCAGGCAATAGGCTCACATTGAGTTTAGCCAATTTGAGTAGCCTTACTCTCCTTGACCAGGCCTGGCCCAGGGAAGGATAAGTGACTTCATTTGGCCTAGAGGATTTAGGGGAAAGACTGCTGGGGACTCCTGGGTGTGGTTCTCCCCAGAGAGGGATATGCATGGAGCAAGACTTTTCTTTTCTCTTTGCTTGACTGTTACCATGATTGGGTGTGGTATTGGAGCAAGAGCATCTGTCTGTGACTATGACGGGAGAGGTTAAGGCATGCAAGGAGTGAGCCCTTCAGCTGTCTCAAAGTGTTACCTACATAACCTCCAAACTTCTTGTTCTGTTGCTAGATAGCTTTGATTGCCAATGTGACAATAACCTGAGTCACCTGAGAAAGGAGTCTCAATTGAGGGATTGCCTAGATCAGATTGGCCTATGGACATATCTGTCGGGAATTATCTTGATTGCTAACAGATGTATGATAGCCCAGTCTACTGTGGGAAGCACCATTCCCTAAGCAGATATAAGAAAGCTCGCTAAGTATGAGCCTGAAGTGGGCCAGCAGCAACATTCCTCTATGATTTCTGCTTCAGGTTCCTGTGTGGTTTCCTGACCTGTAGACTGAAATAAACCCTTTCCTCCCTAAAACTGATGTGAGTCAGGGTGTTTTATCACGTCAACAGAGGTGAAACTAGAGCAGCCACCCTAATGTTTTAGGCAAAACCTCCTATCTGACAATGAAACCCAGGTTCCAGGTCCTGAGCATTGATCCCCTCAACCCTCAGGCAACTGGAAGAACCAGGTGGTTGGACCCCTGGTTCACTCAGTACCTTCTGTTTCCAACAGGAGCCCACTCCACTGTCATCTCTGTACACCAGGGAGGGGTGAGTAAAGGCCAGGGCACTGCCAGAGACCCTGCAAGCCTATGTCTTCCTGTGGACACTCTTGCATCTTCAATGGTCTACCTTCCCCAGTCATCAGGAACTCAATTCCCCAGACTCCTCTGCCTGCTTGTTCTGTGAATGACATCCTCTCTGTCTAAATGTCCTGTCTGCTAACTCATTCCTCCCTGGAAAACAGTTTTTCACCATCAAACCATAGTGTGAGACCAAATGCCTGTGCAGTGAAGTTGCGGCCTATGTCCGTGCATCTCTGGTGCTGGCCACGACTCATCCCCTTGTCCTATAGTCTGTCTTGTCATCCATTGGGTTCTTTAATCCAAGGCCCTTGTCTCATTTCTAAGTGACCCCTGTTTCTAATCCAGGGATAGAAGGGCTGAGAGCAAGGTTAACATTGGTCTTGGATAGTTACATGAGGGGGGGGGAGGGTGTGGATGAGTGGGCGGATGAATAAATGTGCTCACATATGAAACCCAGGGCAGAGAAGGCCAGGGGGCTCTCTCCACGGAGAGCGTGGTCCTGGCGATGCGGTACAGTGGCTGCTGCAGGGACAGAGCTGACTGCAGAGCTGGGCTGCAGCTTGCTCCTGGAAGGGCAGGTGGAGGCCTGCCCACTGGCCTCCTGCCTTCTCTAATCTCCTCTCCCTGCATCTGGGCTGCTGCAGGCCGGCCCGCCCTCCCTTCTCCTCTGCCTCTGCCAGCTGAGTTATCCCCTCTGCCATCTCCTTCCCCAGATGCTTGGGGGCTGGGGCGGGACTCAGGAGGGAGACAGGTGATGGCCCCACCACTTTGGGAAATTAATTAGCTCGGTTCTGCAAATCACTTTGAAGATTTAAAAAAAAATTGGGGGGCGGGGAGGGAGTGGTTGTGAGAAGGGAAGTAGAGAAGAAAAAATGCTTGCCTGCCCTTTCTTGGGAAGGTCAAAATCAAGCCTTCACGTCTCTCCTTGCCAGGGCTCGGTCTACTCCCATTCCACCTCATATCTGTTCCCTAAAACAACCCAACTGCTGGAAGCCATGCCCTCTGTCTACTGTTCAGGAAAAGGGTATCTGTGGTCTGTCTGTTGGCCTCCTGGGGAAAAGGGACTTCTCTTGTGCTGGCCTCAGGCCTCAGATCTACCTGAGGGTCTGACTAGAAACCCTTGGCTACCGCCTGGTCATACAGCCCATGTCTCAGCAGAATGTATGAATTGGCATAGAAGAGGTTCTCCACTGGCAAAGCTTTCCTTCTACCATGGACAGGGTAGACAGTCCTCACAGCTCAGGTGGAGGCAGGCCTGTAGTCTGGGTCTAGGAACTCAGCTGCATCCCCAGGGACCACCCAATCAGGCTGCCTGCTGCTCCAGGGCAAACTCCTGCTCAGAGCCGCAGAACAGCTGAGAGCCCTGGGTGGGGTACACGCCAACTTCCCGCACCCTAAGAAAGTCCTCATGCTTACCACCAGGCCCCAGGGAGAACACATGGTAGCTCAGAGGCTTCTCCTCAGACCCCTGGGCTATCCTTTGAGATGCCCCAGAATGCTCCCCCCCCCCCCGCCCTTGCCCAAGGCAGAAACTGAAGCTGCAGAGGCTGGTTTGAGCTTACTGAGAGTTAGCTGGGGTTTCTGCTTCAGCCCCAGCTGGGCTGGAGGAGGGTGGCTGCCTGGCACGCAGGTGAGGTTTGGCAGAGCAATGGTCTGGAAGCTTTCATAGGGCTTCAAAAGTTTGGCATGGGCACATCAGGAGGGATGATGCTTCCTTTTTGGGGACCCCACCCCCGCAGGTCTTGGCATACATGCCAGGCAACAGGTGGGGCTCAGAACCATCTTGTTTATGGCTCCAGGTGAACACTCATGGGCCCCCCACTGAGGGGGCCAGGGGGAGGAGGCTGGGCTTCAGCCAGGGTGCCCCATACCTACTGCTCCTCAGCCTCAGCATGCTGAAAAACCAGAGCTCTCTCTCTCTCTCTCATTCCAACCTGGGTCCTGCACTCTCCAGTCGGGTCTCTTTGGCCTAGAAAGACTGATTTCCAAGCAGCTGGCAGGTGCCAGGCCTTGAGGGACACTGTAGGGTCCTTGGACAGAATGGCCAGGCTACGTTTGAGCCTAGCACAAATGGCTAGCTTGGTCTGAGCCAGGCTCTTGCCTCTGTGAAATGGAAATAGTAGCTGCTGCCAGGGTTGCTGAGGAGGGGAAAGGACAGGCAGAAGCAGCTATGGTGTAGCTCTGTTGTGGGGGCTTGAAGCAAGGCTTGAGGCGCTATGCATCTATCCCCCCTACAGGGAGCTGAGATGGCTGACTGCTTATTCCTTGGGTTCACAGACTGGCGGCATCTGTTTGGCCGGCATGGCCCAAGCTGTCTATATTCTTGAGGAGGTGTGAAGTTAATCCAGGACATTAGACATGCTGGCAGGGTGGTGGCAAAGCCACCGCGAGTTGAGCACTTACTGTATCTCAGACACTCGACAGTTAACCCAGATGATGCTCTCAACAGCCCGAGGCAATCTTTTATGACCAAGTGCAGTTTTAGGATGGGCCTGAGCATACTTGCACCGCTGGCTTGGTTCAAAGCTGGGTCTATACCTGAGTTGGTGGGCTCTCACTCACAGTTCCTGAACGTTCCTACCTTTCAGAGAAGACTGAGAATTCCTAGGCAGCAAAGACCTGTCCTGACATAATGTCCTCCTGTTGTAAAGGAGAGGAAGGACTCTGGAGATCCCTCAATGTCATTCCCAAACCACACCCCACCGTTCTCACCAGCGGTGGCACCTCAGTGCCTCAGTGCCTGAAGACCAGCTGAATACCTGGGCTGCTGGCCTTGCCCCCTCTGCAGACTGCTCTATCTTGTGTGGCTTTCTCTACCCATAAACTCAACTCCCTCCTCTAGTCACCATCCCAACTTTAGGTCAGCCTCTATTCACCACGAAGGTGTGAGGGATGCCAGGTTTTAAAATAGGGGAGGGAAGTGTAGTACCCCATTTTGACTTTTCCTTTTTAAAGCCTTAAGTGTGTGGTACATACACATGGGCTGGACAACAACTGAACATTACGTGGTTCCACCCCTTCCCCAAGACGTAGAGCTGTTTACAAATGGGGCTGCCTATCACATCAACCTCCTTCTGCCTTTCCTCCTTTCTTTTTCTTAATAACAGTTTTCAAGGTAACATTTCCAGTTTCAGGGTTTATCCTTCATAAGAGATCCATTAAGTTCTCCCTGCATCTAACACAAATTCCTTTTTTGTAATGGGGTTCGTGATAGACCATGCCCTCCATAATGGGTAGGAGTCATGAGCAAGTGCCATCCTGAGGGTAGAAAACAGGTTCTTTCCTGGCATCCTCTCACAGGACAGGGTTCTGGATAACCCACAAAATAAGACCTTGGGAGATACTAAGTTTCCCATCACCAAACTGGAAATGCCCGCTGACAGAAGGTGACTTTGTCGACATGTTTGCTGAATGGCTGAGTGAGTAGAATCAGAGGGAGAAGGAGAGCTATGGGCAGAGAGCAGAAGGCCTTGGGCGTGTCCCATATGAGAGGCCAGGCTGTGTGGAGGAGGAAGGTAGGGAGTTTGGGGCTCAGGTGGGGCAGGGTGCCTGATAGACGGCTTCCTAGTAGGGTCAGAAGGACCCTCCCAGCAGCCCTTCTTGCATGGTCAAGGGAAGCGGAAACTGCCAAGTAAGATGCCTGAAGGTAGCCTTTCTATGGGGCTATCCACCACCTGCAGCTATCTGAGGCATGTGGGGAGAGAGGTCCAAGGTAAGGGACCACCAGTAGCAGAAGGCAGCAAGTCCTTTTCCACAGCAAAGAAACCAGGACTTGGCACTGGGCTGTGATATGAGTCCCCTCCCTCCCTCCCCTCTCTTCCTTCTCTGGCTGGCCTAGGACACCCTAGGCCTAGTCCTAGACTAGCCTGTCTTGGCCTCTAAGGTGTTGTCCAGTTTCCATTGGTTAACTTTCATTTTGAGAGGATGACCATGTGTTCTATGACAGACAGGACATGGCTATAACTGTTGTGCCTAAAGTCACAACCCTTGATTTTATGAATAGCAAGATCAAGGATATACATCTAATAGTCTAGATTAAAGATCTGCACCATGACAATGTACACTTTCCTTAAAACCCAAGCCAGTTTGGAGCCCTGCTGCCTGTCAGCATCCTCTCAGAGGAAGAGCCAACGTTTCTCCAATGGCTGCAGAGCTGACTAGTCAGTGTGTCTCTGGCCTCTTCTCCTCTTGGCCATGGTGCCTTTGCTGCCGACTCAGGTTGTTCTCTCTGTCTGGGAACTCTTCCCCTAGTTAGCTGTTCCAGTCTTTCCCTTGTCTTTAGGACCCCGCTCAGAAGTTGCCTACTCTGGGGGCCTTCCCTGACTCCTCTCATATTAAAAACACCCACTTCCCATTGCTCCCATTGTCCCAAGAGATCCACCAGTCATGTGTGCCTCCAGAACACTTGAGACCTACTATAACTGGGAAACAACTTCAAAGATCAGGACACCAGCCAGAGCACACCAGCTCAGGGGCAGTCTTCTCTGTAGAGTGAGGTCCACACAGCGGCATGTGAGTTGACGAGATGCCTCATCGGCCCATCTGTCTCCATCTGTACCATTCTGCTTCTCTCTCACCGAACCGTCACCTCTGTTGTGTGGACTTTCAGTCGCTGCCACATCCACATGTCTATCTGCTTGGTGTCTGTCTTCCCAGAGATGCCGGCTCCCCACAGTGGGCGTATGACTTGTCAGCTCTCTGCTGTAGCCCCAGAAAAACTTCTATCCCAGAGGGGCTTTAAGATGGCACAGAAGTGGTACACAGCAGATGCTCAGAGGACTCCAATGTGCTGAGAAGACACTAGGCTGTAACACTGGTGCCTGGGCAGTGGTGGCAGCTAGCAGAAGCCTTGTCGAGGATTTGGCTGTCTGCGTCTGGGGTAGAGGAAAAAAGGGGTCATTGCTGGAGAGCTGTTCAGAAGGGACCAACTATCTCGCAGATGGCGAGCCATGGAGGATACAAGCATCTCTGCCCACAGGGTCCAGGACAGGTAGCCACAACTCACCTGGTTGCTCAGAGTGGCTGGCCTGCTGCAGTGGACAAGAGGCTCAGTGTGAGGACAGCCATCCCTCCCGGCCTTCCTCCAGGGAGCCCAGGCTTGTGTGGATACTGAGGGTGGCTCCCTGTGACCTCCTTGACCACTCGGACCTCAGCTCTGCCTTCACGAACTCAGTGACAGCATCCCCGTTATCTTGGACTAGACCCCATGGACTGAGCTGCCTGGCTGCTTAGTTTACAGTCCCACCCTGGTGTGGTTGTGTCTCTGCCTATCTCTGCCCTTCACATCAGGAAATGCAAAGGGAGACAAAGGCCTGCCCTGAAGGACCAGAGGGAGGAATGTCCTTGGACCATTTCTGGGCATGTGACACCATGTATTCAACCTGAGTGTCCTGCCCCAGGGAAGTGAGTTTGAGTCACTCAGAGTTTCCCTCTATGGGCCATGAGGACTGCCCTGCAGATGATGCCTGAGTGCCCAGCTGGCCTTGGCTTGTTGGATGTGTGTCCTTCTGTCTGGGGATCAGAGTCTGAGTGTAGGTCAATTAGGGAGGCAGGTGGGTGAGCAAGCCTGGACCGTTACGTAGATCAGGAGGCAGCTAAACTGGAATCTCTCTCTCTCTCTCTCTCTCTCTCTCTCTCTCTCTCTCTCTCTCTCTGTTTCTCAGGATTGGGGCAGTCAGTAAAGCCAAGTGCAGACTTTTCAAGGTAACATTAGCCAGGGGCTATTAGCACCTGCATGTAATTAGTGATCACTTCCTGGGAGTTATTTTTACCTTAGTCTTTTATTGGGTACCAAATAAATTGAGCTAGACCAGGAAGACCTGGAAAGTGGGTAGTGGGGGCTCTGGCTTGCTCCCATTGCTGTCCCTTAAGGGCACCTGGTACTGGAGTTTTCCCAATCCAGCTGCACACTGGGTCTCACAGCTCCACTGGAAGGTTGGGAACCCTGTCTGAGGCCATAGCAACCTGCCTGTCCCCAGGAGGGAGGGTGAGAGAGCTGTAGAGCACCAGGCAGCCAGGTGGTCTGTGACCAGGCCATGTGACCATGTGGGAGAGAGTTCAGCAGGACGGAGTATGTTTTGAGTAGGTCTTGAAGAGGTTTGCTCAGCCTCTGGGCGGTGTGCTCTGGGAGGGACTGGTCTACTGGCACAGGGTGTGAGGTACCAGATGGTGAGGTCTGCCTGCACTAGGCAAGTATTGGGGAAGGTGAAAGGGGCTGAGTAAAGAACTGTGTGTCCCATGAGGACTTAGGAGTCGAGTGAGGTGCTGAGTCAGCAGGAATAGGAGCGGGCAGCTGCTTGCTTGCAGGGCCATAGGGTATGAACTCTCTATGAATGACCGAGCATTCGAACATGTGTATATGGTGTGAGCTGGGAGTATGTGTGCATGTGTAACATGTGGGTGATATATGGATGGCTGTATGATCCTAGGGACTTTACAAGGGACTGGGAAGGTGGCCTAATGAATTAAGTGCAAAGCTGGGTGCCTAACAAGGGCAGGTCAGGAGCCTAACTTGAGCCAATACATGAGGTCAGAACCCCTTGAGTGGCGAGGACCACACCCCCTGAGAAAGAATCTTTTTACACACCACACACATGCCTATTATCCCTAACTTCTGATGTCCGTTGACTTCAGGATGGTGTAAAAGGCACTAGAAGCCATACTTTGATGTGATATTGTTCTCTGTGGCCACTCTGTCACTTTCAGTACGTATTTCATGCACTGTATATAATACTCAACACCTGACAATATGCATGCTTGTGTTAGGCACGTCTGAGCTGGGCTGAGTTTGGCTTTAAACTTCAAGGCCCATCCATCCCAGACACTCAGTTTTCCATCATGTCCCCATCTCCCAACAGTCATGCAATCTCCCAAGCAGTTCTACCAGCTGGAGCCCAGGAGGCATCTCTCACCCAAACCATAATACTCCACCCTGAACCCATAGGCTCATGTTCACCCTAATGCAAAGTTCATTCTGTCTAACTTCAAAAGTTCCTCTAACATTATACTGTTCCAGCACTGCTGAAAGCCTAAGGTCTCTTCTGAGTCTCAAGGCATTCCAATAATCTCTTAACTGTGAGCCCATGTAGACTTGTTTTTAAGGTACACACTTTGGATGTACAATGCACTGAGTAGACATTTTCCATTTCAGTAGGGAAGAGCAAGGGCACAAAAAGGAAAGATCAGGCCACGGCAGCACTGAAACTCAGCAGGGAAGATACCAAACCCTACAGTTCTATGTCCAGCATCTGGGGCTTGCAGTAGTATCATCTGTGGGCTCTGGTGTGTTTGGACAGCTTTCCCCTACAGCCATTTTGCCTGTGGCACATGTGGCTTCTCTTTCTTGGCCAGTGTTCCCATCATATCCAAAGTCCTGAGGCCTGGACTGTAGCTTAGTCCATACCTTCACAGCCTCACTCATAGCCCATGCCGGGACTCCATGTAGAGAGCCCAGCCCTGGTGCACATTGCCTGGCCTCAGAAACTTTTTGAAGCCTTGATGTCAGCCTCTATGGCCCCATTAACTCTTGTGTCCTGAAAAAAACCAGTCCTCCTGGATGACACTTCCACTAGCAGCTCAAACTGTAGTCTGTCCCCCTTGGACCATGGCCACAATGGCTTTAGTGTGCCTTCATAGCTGAGTTTAGGAAAATAATTCCCTAAGAGGTCACATTTGAACAGGGTGACCCCAGAGCCCCTTCATTTTCAGGTACCCACCTTTCAGATGAATCTGCATTGTTACCGTCTGGAGCTCTTGGTGGGGGCAGGTCTTTCCCTCAAGGCACATTTCCTGTTGTCCCAGTATTCTCTGTAATGGTTCATATCTCTTTCAGGATTGCTCTCTGTGTTCACCTTGCATTTCTCCTGTGTGTCTCCTGGAGAAGGCTGGTCATTGGGAGCACAGCTGGCAGCCTTGACTCTGGCTCAAACTCTGTAAAAGGTGTTGTTTCACCCACCACGGGGCCACACTGTCATGCCTTCCCAACTCTGATGGGCTGTATCCCTTTAAACCATGAGCCCATAAAAAATCCTTCATTTCTAAAGTCAGTCACAAAGATGGCAAACAGGACTGTGTTGGAAGCCAGGCAAAAGGCCATTTGTGCCATGTCTGAAACTTACAGGGTGAGACACTGCTCTGTAAGGAAGTGGTGAAATGTCAAGACATCACAGCATCAGGCTGTGGCTTGGTGAGTGCTCATCTCTCTTAGCCAGCAATACAGTGAAGAAGAGCAGCATAGGGTGGACCCACAGCATTCTTAAGTATCTGTAACTCCAGCTGGATACCCAAGCATATAAGCCTATGGGGCATTGCTTAGCCAGATAGCTTCACATGGCTGAGCACAGGAGGAGCCGAAGGGTCGACGCTTACACTTTACTTTCTCACAGGGGAATCCTTGTATGTAGACAGTTCCCAGCCTACTGATGGCTTAACTTACTGTTTCTCCAACTTTACAACTGTGCAAAAGTCAATATACATTCCATAGACATCGTACCTGTGAGTTTTAGGTTTTGGTTTTCTTTCCCAGCCTGGCAACGTTCAGTATGACATTCTTCCAAACACTGGGCAGTTAAGTGGTCATTCTGGTGGACTGTTGCTAAGCTGTGAGTTAGGGAGGGTTACATGCATTTAATTTGCCTCCATAGTAGGGTATTTTCAAGTTGGGGGTTGGGGGAGGGTGTTGTCTCAATACTCATTTTATGTAGAGAAGCAGCTGTACATTAATCCATTACCTCTTAGCCCCTGTTTTGTTTCCAGACTACTAAATATGGCAGTAGACGTGGGAACCTTGCTATTCATGCCGTAGATACTAAGTGGGCATGTGATACAGAGGAGATGAGCTGACATGGGCTGTGTCTCATTCCCAGAAGGGACTGTGGTTGGTGTGCCCTGAGTGGAGAGGAGAAATCACATTAGGTTGGGTACAGTGTTGTGTCCTGTCTATTCAGAAGTGTGGCTAAAGCAGGCGGGTATCATGAAACTGGGCAAACCTTGGCTGTGCCAGTGTGTCTGCTCAGCTAGGCATGGCACCAACGTGGCAGATAGGTTTCTGCCTGCTTATCTGTTGCTGGGTTTCCCAGGGAGCAGTGTTCCTGTGACAAAGGGAGGCAAGGTGTGTGTGAGATCTTGGGCAGTGGGGCCAGGTACAGTAGCCAGAGCAGGCAGAGAAACTTCCACTGAGTTCTGCAGGAATGCTCATCTCAGATCTTTGTTTCCCGTGCTAGATTGTCTTGGCCATCCTCTGTTTGCTTTGTCAGCTGCTTCTCTAGTGATCGTAGATGGAGCACGTTCCAAGATCTGCATGGATCATGATTTACTTTGAGGCATACCTTCCAATGTATAGACAGTTGGGCTGATTCTGAGGCTTGCTCCTGGGAGTCACGACCTACCATCCAGAACAGACAGATCTTCAAGCTAGAGCCAGCCAAGGTGTTCTGTAGTGGCCCTCAGGCCTCTGCCTGCCTGAGGATGGCTGAGAAAGGGCATGGAATCGAGGGAGAAGCAGATCTTATAGCTTTGCCATGAATACCTTGGAACCCAATTCATAAAAGCATTTAATTACAGGGAGCCTGCATTTCATTGTCGTTTTGGTAATGACCTGCAACTGCATACAAATTACAGGGTACTCCCCCACCTGAGTGGTGCTCAGCTTTCTGCAATGTGGAACTTTCCAGTTAATGGCCGAGGCTCGGGTGAAGCCAGGGCAGAGTATACTCTTCTCCAGGACACTCTTAATAAGTACTATAGCAAGATAAATGGTATGAATCTGGGGGACGTGCACTTCCTAACAACTGTGAAGTATGGCGTTCTCAAGTCTCTAGGCTGGACTACAACAAGAAGGATTTGACTTGGGTCATGCAGCCTGTACCTGTTTGGCTGGGATCAGGGGATCCCAGAGGCAGGGGCATTGATAATCTGACTGCTTCTTCTGTTCCTGTGTGTGTGTGTGTGTGTGTGTGTGTGTGTGTGTGTGTGTGTGTGTCTTACCAGTCCCTGTCCCTTTACCAAGCTCTCAAAGAACACAATGGAAGCCCTAGGGGAGGCTGTGTACTTTCTTACCCCTCTGCTCTCTCATTGTGTGCCATATCCTTCCATGTCACCTTGTCACTGCCTAGTCGTGGTCTAATTTGTCAGTGTGGTTTAGAGACAGAGTCTCTGGTCAGAGGGACAAGGGCTTTGGAGCAGGACAGACCCGTGGATGTGTACATTGTCTCTTTGTCCTGATGTGGGCAAGGAAGGGATCTCTGTGCACATCTCCTGTGTGTGCATGAGAAAAGATGTCCAGGTGGGGTACCCAGGCAATAGGGTTGTGGCCAGCACTTAGTGGAGCTGTGGTACAGACTGCAGGTCTCTGTCCAGTGGCCTCCTGGGACATCCTGCATTTGCATCTCCCAGGATGTCTTCTTACATAATAATGAAGTGTTCCCCTCAGAGGGCTGGGCAAAAAACCTGTGGAGGCACGTCAGTCAAAGGATTGCCTGAAAGCAGGGATACTCAGTGTCAGCGGTGAGCAATGGGCTTCAGAATGGAAGTCAGGATAAAGCTTTGGGGCTGACTGTGGCTCCTGTAGAGCCTTGCCTAGAATAACCAGAAACTCAGACCACATCCTTAGCACTGCACACATACGCACATCCCTGGCTCTGCACATAAGGCACAAAGCCAAGGTTTCCTTCTGAGCCCCTTGAGTTTTCCAGAGGCAGCTACCTTAGTTCCTTGTCCTTCACTGTGGCCTCTGCCTGTGAACCTCTGGGTTCACAGGCAGCATACCGTTCTCTGTGAATGACCTGGACACGCCTATCCACAGCTGTCCTGTTCATTTGCCGGTAGTCTAGGAAATTCTGCCACTTCTAATGTCACACCAGGTCTTCGTTTTGAATGACATGGGCTCTGAGGTATGGATGATGTATTTAGTGCCCCTCCCCCGCCAGTGGAAATGTGGGATGGTTCTGAATTCTTATATGTGAGCTGCCTCGTTCCTCTGTGTGTGCACCCGTAGGGTGGCGTGTTTGGGTGCTGAGCCTTTGACACAGCATGCTCTCATGTCAGCCAACCCTCACCTGGAAACCTGGTCTCAGTTGCCTTCAGGCTGTGTCTTCTCCCCGTGGACCAGGAGCTCCAGGCATGCTCAGAGGCTGCTGACCTGTGGGTGCTGACTTGGTTCCCAAGTGACACTATAGAGAGATGTCTCCAGGTCACTGGGGCATGTCTGTGAGGGGCATATGGCACCCCAGGCCCTTCTCACTGGTTCCCTCCACTCTCCACTGTGAGTAAAGCAGCTGTATTTTGACATCTGTCACCACTCCATAGTGGTGACACTGCCCAACCGGGGGCCTGAAAGCAGTGGCCAACAGTCATGGCCCCTGATCTCTGAAACATTGACCCCAAAGAAAACGGTTCTCATTATAAGTGGCTCCTCTCAGGTATTTTGTTATTGTGACTGAGAGCTGACAGAGATGCCGCCAGATTGGAGATTCACCCTCATCCTCCCATTCTGTCCTACTCTCTGCATCACTCTTCCTATAAATGTGGCGTTTCTTCCCTTCAGGATGAAACCCATGCCCCTAACCCCACACTGAGAGCTAGAGACAGTGAGATACAGGGCGGGGCTGTTCACGCTCACTGAGAGCTACAGGGAACTGATGCATGGCTCAGGCCAGAGGGCAGTGGCCAACGACACTGGCCTTCTGGGGCCGCCCCCACCAGGGGCCTTCAGCCGTCCTTGGCCTAATCCTGTTTTCTGCCCAGCTGAGCAGTAGGAAGGCTTAGTTCTCACCCATTTTAATGCAAAGGAGGCTGCCTAGCCAGCTTGTTCTGAGCATGGTGACAGTGGCCATGAATGGGGACCCCAGTAACGGTGGCAAAAATGTGACAGGGCCCTCCATCAAGGTATTGTACGACAATTGGGACATTATAGTGGGTCCTGGAACCCTCTCAGGAAGGGGCGGGGCCTCCAGCTCATATGCTAAGCAGGGCCAAGCCCGCCTCAGCCACCTTCTTTGGCCTGGCCAGTGACCCCATTGTGTGAAGTGCTTGCACAGGGTTTAACTGCTTTTCTCCTTCCCTCACCCCCTTCCACCAGTGTTTAGACTCAGCCTGGGCAAAGGTGCCGGTCCTGGTTCCCTGCTGTGTGTCCCGGATGGATGCTTCCCCCTCGGGCCTTGGCTGGCAGTAACCCCATGGATGGGAGGTCCTGAGTGTTTACCTTGAGCTGTATATACTCTACCAGCTCTTTTTACAACCCCCGGGGAAGAGAATATCTTGCTCTAGCTTGCAGATAAGACCACTAGCTCTGGAAGCTGAGAAGCCACAAACATGGTGTGTGGGTGTGCATGTAACCATGCATGAAGCCACTTCAGTCAAATCTCTTAGTGTGTACAGAGCATAGCATGATCCTCACAGCAAGGCAGAGTCCACTCTCCTGAGCTACAGAGGATAGTTCAGGACAGAAGGAGAAAGCACAGGCTGTGTCTGGCTGAGGCTCCTTTCTCCCTTCTATGCTGTCCTACCCAGACCAAACCAGACTCCATTGATCAAAGCAGTCTCCTTGCCCCTAAACCATAGGCCAGCCTGCTCTGCCAGCCCCCAGCTCCTCTCCATTTGCAGCTGGACAGCTTCCAGGGCCGGATTTGGGGAAGGCAGTAATGGACCACAGACTGAGTTATAGAGTCACAGAGGCAAGGGCAGACACAGTGGAGGCTGGACCCCAGTGCTGCTCAGCTGTGGGACACCTCTCCTCCTGCCCCGTGGACTCTCATCCACTCTCTCCTTAGCTGGGCCATCTAAACTTTCCAGAGATGGTGACTGAAACTCAAAGGGCAAAGATGGCTTATTTAAGGTCACCTGATAAGTGAACTCTGCAGGGTCTGACCGTTCTTCCCAAGACCAGGAGATCTTGGGAGCCCTCTCAGCAGCCTGAAGATCCAGGATCAAGTCTGCTACATTAGGAGGCTAATGTGCTTATGTGTGTGTATGGCTTTGAACATGGGGCTTTTTAGGTCACAAGTTCCTTCTCTGTCTCTTACTGTTGGAAGAGCCTGTGAGATGTTCAGTGGACAGAACAGTAGAACCTGGGTCAACTGAGACTTGGGTCTCACTGACTAAGGTCTGTGCCATGAACGAGGGTGGAAGGTCTATGGTTTCTACGGCTTGGATGATTCCCGGATCTCGTCCTTGGGGCTGGTGGTGGAGAGGAGCTCACCAGAGCCAGGAGGAGTTTGCACATGGTAAATGGGAGCAACGTCCTTCCATCTGGAGAGCATGGCTCATGGCAGTTTCTGAAGGCTTCCCTGAGGAAGGAGGAGAAAGTGGGGTTGTGGCCCCCAAAGTAGAACTGGGCTCCGGCGTGCAGTGCACAGAGAGACAGGCTGCAGATTGGTGAAGGGATGCTGCCTCCTTGCAGGCACCTCAGATCTGAACAGGCTGAGTGTTGAGGCAGAACTCAGGCAGCTACAGAAGCTGGGGGCAGCACCCTAGTGAAGGAGGTGCAAAGGGACTCAGGCTTGACCAGGAGCTCAGTTCTGGAACCTGCAGGGCCCTTCCTTCGCAGAGTGCTCTAGTGGGAGTCCCCCGCCTCCTGCTGATTACAAATTGCTCTGTGATTTTCTCCCATTACCATGGTGACGGCAGGCCTAGCATTTTAAGCAGCAGGAGGATGCAGCTGGATCTTTTAAGTCCGGGGCTCTGCAGGGTCCCTCTCCTCCTTTGTCTTCCTGTCTTCTTTCCTGTTTATGCACCATTCATTCCCTCCTCCATTCTTTCATTCATTCATTTCTTCCTCACACACCCTCTCTTCATTCATTCACCTGTTCATTCATTCATTCATTCATTCACACACACCCTCTTTTCTCCTCCATCATCCCCTCACCTCAACAGCTCCTGGCAGCCCTCAGATTGGTAACGATGGCCAGCGAATAATCAAGCATCCAGAATGTCAGATGCGTCCCTTGGTGTGACAACCAAGTCTGACCACCTCAGCCACATGACCTCAGACCTCCAACTTCATCCCATCCTTTGGTGGCTCTAAGAAGCAGGTCCCCCCTTGCTATTCTACTGTGATTGCATAGTGACAACTTAGTCCCACGGGTACCCAGCTTCCTGGTAGCTGTGTTACACCCTGGCATTTGATCACTATTATCCCAACATCTCAGAAGCCACACGCACCTGGGAGGGAGCAGCAGGACATAACCCTCTGCAGGATACAGCTGTCCTGACCCAGCAGCCTGGTTTAAGTGGCTTTTTAGAGCTGTTCAGTTATGCCCTGGAAGAGCTGATTTTCACAGCCCCTCCCTCCCATCCTGTCCCTACCTTACTCTCTACTCAGGAGGCTGCTACTCATCCACACGGGGCTTCTCCCTTGGTAGAGCACCAGGGAAGTGAGCCCGACCCCTGGCACATCCCCCCTTCTATTTGTAGTCCTTGATTTTGCCCTGAGTCCCTTCTCGTGCCTCCAGATCTGAGCTCGGTGACCCCCTTTCTCCTCTGTCCTGTCACCCAGAATGGCAAGGGCTGTGTGCAGCTGTCTCTCAGTCCTGTGGGCTCCCTGCTGTCACACCTCCATGTGCCTCTTGCTTTGGTGGTCTTCATTCGTTTGTCTCTTGTCCATCTGAGGCCTGAGCCTGCCCTCAGTTTCTGTCTGTTTTCAGTGGTTCCCGAAGGTAGGGATTCTGGAGCTAGATGACTGGGTTATAATCCCAGTCCTAACAGATTGTCATCTGCCCTGTCAAAGCTATGTGACCTTGGGAAATTGTTTTGCCTCTCTGTGGCCCACTTGTAGTAACTATAATGCCTATCACAGGGGGCTGCCTTGAGGACTAAGTCTCTTAGCACCACTGAACACAGGAACAGCGAGTACTAGTGAGTAACAAATGACACATAAGTACTCAGTGATTCACAGGGATTTACCCTGATGCCCTTACCAAGTTCTTGTGGAACCATGTGCCTTGGGAGAAATGACAGGCAACTCTGGCATTCAATCCACGGAGACTGGCAAGCCTATCAGCCCAGAGCACTGGTTACTCACACAAGGCTCGGAGGGGGGGTGTCCCTCCATCCCCTGCTCTCTCACAGCCTCATCCCCCCACATTCTTCTCATCGCCCCCTTTCTGGCAGTGAGACTCAGGCAACCCTTGGTAGTGTGTGACTTCATACACAGGACCCTGTGACTCGCCACCATCCCTGTAGCCTCACACTTATCACCTTCCACTACCTTTTGCCTGCCATGGGTATGCTAGAGGGCTGCAGGCTCCCTTGCCCATCCGGCCTGTAACTGGAGCTGTGGCGGTGTGGCCGAGTCCTGGTGGCCAGATCGCACAGGTATCAGTGACTGCCAGTGCCCCGTTTTTCCTTCACACCGGGACACAGTTAACAATGGCTGACAGTCCTCACAAGGGCCAGGCTCCCCCAGGGAGAGGCCCCAGCATGCTATCAGGCCTCACGATCTCACCCCTTAAAAGGCCTACCCTCCCTGCTGACATATCACACAAATGGGGCCTTCAGCCATTGCCAGGGACCGTCTGCTGCCCTGGGAATGTGGGCCGGAACGTGGGCCCCCGTGCCAGCCAGTCCTGCAAGACTTGCCCTTTCCCTTCGTGTGAACCTGCCTCTCCAAGCACCTGACCATTTTTCCTCTCACAGCCTGGATTACACCCCATGAAAGCCCTTTGTTCCCTGGCTGCCCAGCTTCTGCCAAAGTAGCCATCTGCCCATGGGTAGTTGCTCAGACCCTGGGCCACTCTCAGGAATCAGTGCTGGTCCAGGTGTTAGGTGACACAGTGGCTGAAGGGGTGGGCATGCCACTGTCATGGCAGGTAATCCTGAGAGTTGCTTTTTGTCTCCAAATGATCAGCTGTCTTGTTCTAGAAATTTCTTTGCAGTGGCCCCAAAGTGGCTTTATTAGTTTATGGCTGGAGAAGTTTTCCCTCGCTGGTGCTCTTCCTTATTTGCAAGATGATGGCAACACCAGGCTTCCCCACATAGTAGCCCCATGAATGCTGATCTTGCTGGTGGCGGCAGATCTGGCAGAGCCTGATTGCAAGACGGATGGGACACAGCTTCAAAACTTGGGGTTGAGACCTTTATAGATATGGCTAACAGAAGGGACAGATGGAAGAGGCCAACAAGTCCTCATTTCAGATGGGGATCTGGGAAGCTTGAGAGATAATTCTGGGCTAGCCACTTAGTTAGGGTTTCTATTGCTGCGATGAAACGACATGACCAAAAAGAGCAAGTCGGGAAGGAAAGGGTTAATTTGGCTTTTGCTTCCACACTGTTGTTCATCATTAAACGGAATCAGGACAGAAACTCAATCAGGGAAGGAACCTAGAGGCAGAAGCTGATGCAGAAGCTGTGGAAGGATGCTGCTTACTGGCTTGCTCAGGGTTCAAAGGTTTAGTCCATTATCATCATGGCGGGAAACAGGGTGGCACACAGGCAGACATAGTGCTGGAGAACAAGCTGAGAGTTCTACATCTGTAGCAGCAGCAGCAGCAGCAGCAGCAGCAGCAGCAGGAAGAGAGATGCTATGCTTGTCTTGAGCTTCTGAAACTTCAAAGCTCACCCTTAGTAACACACTTCCTCCAATAAAGCTACACCTACTCCAAGAAGGCCGTGTATCTTTTGTTTGTTTGTTTGTTTCTTTTTTCGGTTTTCCGAGACAGGGTTTCTCTGTATAGCCCTGGCTGTCCTGGAACTCACTTTGTAGACCAGGCTGGCCTCCAACTCAGAAATCCTCCTGCCTCTGCCTCCCGAGTGCTGGGATTAAAGGCATGTGCCACCACTGCCCGAAGCCCATGTATCTTAATCCTTTGAAAGAATGTCACTCCTTACAAACCTATGGGGGCTTATTTTCATTTAAACCACCACACCACTGAGACAGGGACTACATATATGAGATCCTTGAGATTGTGTTTATTTAATTTTATTTGCTAAAACAGAAATATAAAGATACTCTCTCAGTTGTACAAACCACCTTTCTTTTTCTTTTTTCTTTTTTTTCCCTTTCTTTGTTTTGTTTTTTTTATGGAAAATAGATTCTTTTCTCATACAACACATCCTATTTACAGTTTCCCACCCCTCTACTCCTCCCAGCTCCTCCTCACTTCCCATCACCTTGAACCTCAATCCTCTCCCTTTTGTCTCTCATTAGAAAAGAACAGGCTTCTAAGGGACAGCAACGAAACATGACAACATAAGATATAGTAAGGGAAAGCAAAAACCTTCACATGGAAGCTGGACAAGACAACAGAAGAGAAAGCCTACTAAGAGTGCCATAAACATACTAAGTTGAAAGCTATAACATGTACTCTCTTCCATGGGGTTCCCTGAATTCTGAGGGGAGGGATTTGATGGAGACATCCCATTTAGATCTGTGTGTTCTCTCTCCGTACAATGTCTTTCTGTGGGTCTCTGTATTTGTCCTTGTGTGCCTCAGGAGGGAAGCTTCTCTGATAATGACACTGACCTAGGAGTATAGAAAAATATCACTGTGTGTGTACACACACACACACACACACACACACACACAGACACACAGTGTTTGGTTTTACCCTAAGCCTCTGGGCTACCTAATCTCTGGCCCTTGGTCATTCAGTGTCAGGTATGGGTTCCATCTCATGGTGTGAGCCTTAGGTCAAATCAGGCATGGGTTGGCTGCTCCCATAAGTTCTGTGTCATGGTTGCTCTAGCTTGTCTTGCAGGGAGGACAGACTCTGGCTGGGTTGGTAGCCTCCAGGGTATCTTCCTGCACTGAAGGCGCTGGACTGTAGGAGTGGAAACTCCATGTGGACACCAGCTTGACTTTTCCATGTTGAATAAGTTGTGTGGGTGTTGTCCTCAGCAGGGAGGGCGGGGCCCCACTGTCAGTTTGTGGCGAGCATCCCATTGTCTTAGCAGCAGCCTGGGTTGTTTGGGGATTTCCATTGGACACCCTTGGCCAGCCACTCAATTGAATGCAACCCAGTTCTGCTACTGGAGGCCTCATTTGGTGACAAGAGATGACCAGTGGGGGTTCTGTGTTCACTCATCATTAGGAGACCTCATTAGGATCACCTTCATATGTTGTAGGAAGTTTCTACTGCAATAGGTTTCCATATCGTCATTCGAATGATTCCCTCCCTCAACTCCATCTCCTCTCCCCCTCCACACCTGATTCTCCCATTCCCATCTTCATCTGCCTACAGTCCACCCATAACCTCTCTGAATTTATAGATTATAGTTTGGTTATTGTTTATTTAATAGTTGATATTCACATATAAGTGAATGCATACCACATTTCTCTTGCTGGAGGCTCACTCAGGATGACTTTATTTCCTCTAGTTCTATCCATTTGCCTGCAAATTTTATGATGTCATATTTTTTTAAACAGCTGAGTAATACGCCATTGTGTAAATATACCACATTTTCTTTATCTGTTCTTCTGTTGAGGAATACCTAGATTGTTTTTAGTTTCTGGCTATTATGAGTAGAGCAGCAATGAACTTGAGCAAGTGTCCTTATGGGAGAATGAAGTATCCTATGGGTATGTGGCCAAAAGTGGAATAGCTGGACCTCGAAGTAGATCAGTTACCAGCTTTCTGAGAAATTGACATTTTGCTTTTCATAGTGGCTGTAAAAGTTTGCATTCCCACCAGCAGTGGAGGACTGTTCCCTTTGCCCCACATCCTCACAAGCATGAGTTGTCCCTTGTGTTATTGATCGTAGCCATTCTGACAGGTGTAAGATGGAATCTCAGGGTTGTTTTGATTTGCATCTCCCAGATGACTAAAGATGTTAAACATTTCTTTAGGTGCTTCTCAGCCATTTGAGGTCCCTTTATTGAGAATTCTCTTTATATCTGTACCCCATTTTAAAACTGGATTATTTGTGGTTCCTTATATCTAGTTTCTTGAGTTCTTTATTTAATTTTGATATTTGTCCTCTATTGGATGTGGAGTTGGTTTAAAAAATTTTTCATTCTTTAGGCTGTCATTTTGTCCAAATGACAATGTCCTTTGTCTTAACAGAGCTTTTCAGTTTTATGAAGTTCCATTTATAATCATTAGTCTTAGTGCCTGTGGTATTGGTGTTCTGTTCGGGAAGCTGTCTCTTGTGCCAATGAGTACAAGGCTACTCCTCACTTTATCTTCTGTCAGGTTCAGTGTATTTCACTTAATGTTGAGGTCTTTGTTCCATTTGGAGTTGAGTTTTGTACATGGTGATAAGTATGAGTCTATTCAGAATCTTCTACATGTTGACCTCCAATTTAACCAGCACCATTTGTTGAAGAGATCGTTTTTTTCCCACTGTGTATTTCTGGCTTCTTTATTAAAAATTGGGTGCCCATATGTGTTTAGATTTATGTCTGAGTCTTCAACTTGAGCCCATTGATCAATGAGTCTGGTTTTATGCCAATACTATATATATATATATATATATATATATATATATATATATATATATATATACAATCCTGTAGTAAAACTAGAAATTGAGACTGGTGAGACCTCAGGCAGTTCTTTTATTTTTCAGGATTATTTTAGATATCCTAAGTTTTTTGTTTGGCCATAAGAAGTTAAGAATTGTCCTTTCAATGTCTGTGAAGAATTGTGTTGAAATTTTGATGGGAATTACATTGACTCTGTAGATTGCTTTTGGTAGAATGGCCATTTTTACTGTTAATCCTACTGATCCATGAGCATGCAAGATCTCGCCATTTTCTGATAGCTTCTTAGGTTTCTTTCTTCAAAGATTTGAGGCTTTTATCATGCAAGTCTTTCCCTTGATGAGCCACTTTCCAAGTGCTCAGCAATCACGTGTGCCTGCTGGCTATCACACAGAACAGCTCGGGTAGTCTCTTTTGTGTTGCTTAACTAAATATCTGAGGCTGGAAAGTATAAAATAGGCTTAAACCAAGTGTGGTGGTGCATGCATGAATTCCAAGCACCCAGGAGGTGAAGGCAGGAAGAAGATCAGAAGTTCAGAGTCATCCTGACTAGTTTTATGTCAAGTTGATACAAGCTAGAGTCATCTGAAAGAAGGAACTTCAGTTAATAAAAAGTCTACATGAGATCTGGTTGTAAGGCAGAGAAAGGTCTCAGCCCACTGTGGATGGCACCATGCTGGACTGGCGGCCCTGGGTTCTACAAGAAAACAGGCTGAACAAGCCATGGGGAGCAGGTTAGTAAGTAACACTCTGTATCAACTCCTGCCTCCATGTTCCTGCCCTCTTTGAGTTCCTGTCCTGACTTCCTTCAATAATGAACAGTAATTTGGAGGTATAAGCCAAACAAACCCTTTCCCTCCCAAGTTCTTGGTCATGTGTTTTAGCACAGTAATAGCAGCCCTACCTAGTACATACAGGGGGAAATGGTAAAAAATAGAAAAAAAAGAAAGAAAGAAGAAAGAGAGGAAGGAAGGAAGGAAGGAAGGAAGGAAGGAAGGAAGGAAGGAAGGAAGGGAGGGAGGGAGGGAGAAAGGAAGGAAGGAAGGAAGGAAGGAAGGAAGGAAGGAAGGAAGGAAGGAAGGAAGGGAAAGAGAGGGGGAAGAAATAAAATAGGCTTGTAATTTTAAAGGCTAGACAGCCAAGATCACAGTGCTCTGGCATCTCAGACTCAACTCTGGGCCCAGGTGGTTGGCAGTGGAAGATGGTGCATACTTCAACAAAGAAGACCAAAGGGACAAAGGCTAGGTGTGCTTTCTGTAATATTTCCCTGGAGAACTAAGTCTCCAAAAAACCTACCTTAAGCCCTTCCAAAGGCAATGCTTCAGTGACCTACCTGCTTCCCTCCAATGACCTCTCCCTTCCCCTCCCAGTGACTTAACCACCTCTCTCCAGAGACCTAACTACCCCAACCCCTGGCCCCGACAGTGACCTACCACCTTCTCCAGTGATCTAACCACTTCAGCATCCCGTCCCTCTACCCACCACAGGGAAAACCAAGCCTCCAGCACAAGAACCTCCCTCAGCCCTCCCTCAAACCATGATAGCAGCTTGGCTGTGAGGTATTCCCTTGGAAAGTTCTAGCTGTTGCCCTGCCTTCAGTGCTTAAGGGTATGACAGTCACGCTCTGCTTCTGCTGCTCGCTCTTTGCAAGCACCTGCTTGAGGCCTGACTGTGGGTCAACACCAGAGGGAGGTGGGACTTTTCCCTCAGCTCAAGTCAGCAGTGGGGCATGGTATACAACACAACACACCAACCCTGTGTCTCTGAGGCAGACCCCATGCTATAGCCTGGTGAGAACAAACTCCCGTGGCCAGGGGAAGGCTCCCTTCTCTTCACCTGGGAAGGTGCAAGGTGAACTGAGAGCAAATTCCAAGTCTTCAAGGTAAGATCTCAGAGTGATGGACCAGGGTGTTCAGCAGGTGGCCATGTGCTCGCACACTGGGTTACAGACCACTTGGTATGCCCATGTCCTGACCACTGCCACCTGTGGTTATACTGTTGTAACTGACAAAGGGGTCTTATGTGAATCAAGAACATATAACAGTGACAGTCATTAAGAAAATAACAAATGCTGGTGGAGTCATGTGCAAAAGGAAGGCCCGTTCACTGCTGGTCAAAGTGTGAACAGCCCAGTCATGATAGAAGTTGGCACGGTCTACCCTGTGTCACAGCGTGCCACCATGGGTGTTTACCCAAAGGACTCTGAGTCAGCACCTCAGAAGCTCTATGCAGCCCTGATCACAGTAGATAATGCGTGTAGCCTATAGCAGAGGGACAGATAGAGAAAATGTAAGCATGCACATACAGTGCAGTGACATTATTATGTCAGTTTCCAGAACACAGATGTAAATGGAGCCAAGCGCAGCGTGTGAACTAAGGCAGTCTCAGAAAAACCACATGCTTTCTCTTATTTGCAGTTCCTAGAATGTACAGGGACATAAAAATCACGTATGCATGCACAGAAGAGAACTAGTCAGCTGACCTGGGTTGGTCATGTGAACTAATTCACCATGAGGGTCCTTGCTGAGGGACCCAGAGGCAGAGGCTAGAGCAATGTTTTCTGCAGCTGGAGAGAAGGAAGGACTACCAGCCAAGATGCAGGTGGCCTCTGGGAGCCAAACAAGGCAGGAAAGGGTTTCTCTTCTCAGCGCCTCTGGAGAGAGCTACTGCCCTCACCCAGGTTTCAGTGTAACTTTAATGTTTTTAAGCTTTTTAAAATATTGGTTCTTAAACGCTTTAATCTTCCTTTTAACCTATCACCCACCAGAGGGAGTAGAAAAGAAAGGATATGGAAGAAGTGGACCTGTGTAGAAATAGTTCTTTGGAGCAACTCCTGTCTGTGTTGTCTGGAAACCAGCAGTTCAGTTCAAAGGTTAGCAGTGGCAGCTCCATCCACTCGCTAACACTTCATGGATACACCAGCAGTCCAGTTCAGTAGAGTCAGGATAGCAAACTCGAATCAGCAGTGATGTCACTACCTAGCAGAGACAGCCAGGCCTCAGCCTCAGCACAAGTCAGCAGGAAGGACCAGCGGGAAGGACCAGCAGGAAGGACCAGCGGGAATGCCAGAAGTTCTCGGCTGGCTGTGCCTCTCTCAGCGAAGCAGACTGGAGATCAACAAGCATTGCACAGCTAGCTCTATAGTAAGCAAGCCCAGCACAGCCTCTGTCACTGTCCACTGGGCCTTGTTATACTCTCCAAACATCAGGTGTCCTTCATGGGTCTTACCTCAGCATGTGTCTTGTCTGTCTCAGCTGACATCACACCACCAAAAGTTTTTTTGTTGCATTTCTCTCTATGGAGTCTCGATAAATGGAGCTCAACTACACAATGTAAGGTGGACCAATATATGTGTGTTGTTAACAAAGAATCCTTCATCATGTGTCCTTTCACGTGCTTGCTCTAGCAGAACATTTTTTCACCTGTGTCTGCTTCAGGAAAACACTCCTTCACGTATCTGCCCCAGCAAAACACCATTCGCACAATTGACTTTCCAAAGACCCCGTAGGTTTCCACTTCACTTCATTGTGGGGAGTCTGATTGCAGATTTCTCACCACTAGGCAAGTGGGTGTATGCTATGCCAAGCTTCCAAGTTGGTGAGTTTGTTTCAGCAGCAAGAGGAAACTTATATATTTGCAGAGATGCTAAAATTACTAATTTGGGTATTGGATAGAAACCTCTTTTTTCCAACTGGATAAGCTTGGGCAAGTGGCCTCATTTCTCTTCGCTTCCTTTACTTATCTGAAAAGTGAGCTAACAGAGCTGGAGTAGAGTTTAGTAGCAGAGGCTAGCATAAGCCTAACCTGTTTGTGACCCTGGGTTTTATCTCTAGCACCAAAAGAAAAGACTCAGTCTTGCAGGGTCACCAAGAGACCCAGAGGGGACTGCTGCTCTTAGGCACCTGGCAGGTGGCATAGAGACTTGTTGCTGGGCCTCCAGGGAGCACTTGGCCAACACTGGTTATGACTACTTTTTATTTCCATAGCTCTTTCTTGACACCACACACAGACAAGGCCTCTGGCCCAGTGCAGGGCATTGGCTGTGGATGGGGGTAGGGGAGTGGTTCCATGCAGTGCCCTGAGAATCAGCTGGGAGACTAGGGCACAAGATGAGGTCTCAGCAAGCCTGGACCTGGATCTGCCTCTCCCCTTTCTCCACCCAGACTCTCCTACAAGCTGTCCAAACACAGGCTGGGGGCCTGAGGAGGTCTCCCAAGGATGGGCCCTGGGAAAGGTTGGCGACAGCAGCGTGTGGCAGGAGGAAGCAGTGTGTTTGCTTTCCTGCGGCCCAGGAGCTTCCTGCCCTCCCTGTGTTTGCTTTGCTTTCTAGCTGCTGCCTGCTGCGGAGGGTTGGCCACCTGGTGGCCCTGAGCCCCGGAGGCCTGGGTGGCTCTGGATCCCGACCTGAAGAAGCATCTGGGACATCTCAACCTCCCAAATCTGCTCTTGGACTCACCAATGCTAAAGCCAAGGGCAGAGGCACCAAAACCACCGTGGGTGGCGGCTCATTGCATGCTGGCCCCTTCTGAGAGTCCGTGCAGCGCTGTTCCTTGGATCACATACACTCAATCACATATACACTGTGCTAGCTCCATGTACTACTGTGAAAACGGAGGCACAGAACATGCTGGCCCTAGTCCGTTTCCCCAAGATAACAGCCTGATCCTAAAACAGCCTTAAACTGGCAGCTTCCCTGCTGAACATCTCAGAGCAGAGATGTGAAGACCAGCACCAGATGATTGAGTCGTACCTGTGTTATAGGTGCTGGCAACAAGCCCCACCCCTCACGCTCTTATTCTCACCACACGTCCATATCAGAAGAGGCCCTTGGTGTGCAGTGCCCTCCACCTGTGATCTCTGTAGCCTTCAGCTCCAGACTTGTCACCTTGCCTCCCCCGTGTGGCCTGGCGGCGGTGCTTCTGTGTCCTGGCTGTCCCCTGCACCTGGTTCAAGTTGCCCCTCATCTTTTGATCCCTCCATACTTCTCTGCCTTCCCACTAGCTTTCACATGTTAGCACCTCCACCCCTCATCTGTGGTGACAAACAGTGGCACTGGTTCTCCAAAGTTGTGCTTCTTGTGTGTATTTTGTTGGAGTCCCTGGGCAGGGTAGGGCCATCATTTGCTTACTGATTATTTGGAGAGTTCAGTTAATAGCTGTGAGAGTGACTCATGAAGATGGAACTGGACTCAACTGCCAGAGGGCTTGTATGTAAACAAGATCTGCTGGTGGGGACGGGCGAAAAGGTCACATGGACAATCCAGAACTTGAAGAGGGAACCTATCTGTGGTACCCTGGTGGGTGACAACTGCAATCTCCAGCAGAGGCAAACTCACTCTCCAAGGGCTATGCAGGAGCCCTGCTCCCTGACCTGGGTTCCCGTCAGACAGAGTTTAGTAGGGGAATTAACATAAAGGTCTAGCATCGATTGACCCAGAAGTCCCACGTCTGAGACACAGTCATAGCACTGTGCTCATCTGCATGCTTGCACAGAAAGACATTGCTTCTGGTGGTAGCTAGACAGATGACTCTCCCTAGAAGTCACAGATCCCACTAAAACCAACAGGAGAATGAGGTGCTGTGACTTGTGTTGGCCAAGGGGAGCAGAAAGCAGCCTGGAGCCCATTCAAGTCTTCTGTAACATGAATAGGTTTCTATTCCCACAGACAAGTCTGGCAACAGTAGCCATCTCTGGGCATAAGAGACTCAGAGGGATTGTGTGTATTTTCATCTTTTACTTTAGACACTTCTGTGCATTTTTAAACTAAGGAGCATCTTCCACTAACAAGTATAAAGGATAGCTGCTCCCCCACACCCCTGAGAGCATAGAAGGGGAAGCTGCTGTAACCTGCCCTACAGTTCCTTCCTTCCCTGAGATGATGACTTAGCATTAGTTGCCTCTGCTCCCTTCTTCCTCCTAGCTAATGAGATGGCTGTGCCCCTATTTTAGTTGGTCTTGGGTAGCTAAAACTTGGCCCTTGATGGCTTGATATCACTGGCTCCTTGCATTTTGGCATTAGGGAGGGACAGAGTGAGGGACCCCTAGAGCTCTGCAGACCCAAGCAGCTGTTAGAGAGAGGAAGGTACTTGCTTCTCCTCATCCAGGCGTGGGTATGGCAGGTTTCTGCTCCTTCCCATCATTCCTTTGGGGAGTTGCTCCTACTGAACCAACTAAGACATGGTTCTGGTCTGATAAAGCTCAAACACAGTGTTCTTTCTTCCTCTGCTGCACATCGTATGTCCTTTCTCCAGAGCAGCCAAAGGGGCTCTGAAGTGAGGTGAACTCTTAGAAATGCCAGGATAGCCCAGAGTGAATTACCTTGGAATTTCTTATAGGAAGGGTTGGAAAGGCAGCAAATGGTCTCTGTTCTCTCTTCTGGGATCCCATCTGGGTGTTTGGCATTGATCAGCTTGCCCACCTCTCAAAGCTAGTCAACAAGCACATATGATCTGCCAATCAGCTTGGTAAGGGGCAGGAAGACAGATGGAACTGGGCATCACTGGGGGTAGGCAGTGAGCTGGTATTTCAGGTAGTGATGCTAGAGGGTGCCTGCCTGGAATAACGGAGGGTAGGCTAAGCATTGAGTCATTGAGCTAAGGAGCTTAGGGAAGCTAAGCAAGGTTCCAGAGATGCTAAGCAGGGCCACGCCCTCTGAAGGCCTCTGGCCACTCGGCTGAAAACTGTTAAATCCCTTCATGTCAATGGAGCCAGTGCTGTGGGCGGCTTTGCTCCATCATGTATGTCTTCCAGCACATGTTCCCAACATTGTTCCCACCATTTGCTCCACCATGTGTTCCTACCACGTGCTCTACGACGTGCTCCATCACGTGCTGTCCCATGTGCTCCCATCTCATCCTCCCACCAGGTGCTCCACCACGTGCTTCGCCCTGTATTCCACCACCCACTCCTACCGTGTACTTCCATAGTGATGCATTGCCCCGCCATGGGCTCAAAGCAAAGGGGCCAAAACCAAGTGGCACCTTCCTCCTTTCTAGCCACGATCTTGGCTGTTCCACCACAGTAGTGGAGAGCTGACTTGCATGTCAACCTTTCTAGACCAAGAAAGGGAAGACCTGTGATTGGAGCTCATGCTTGGGCTGCGAGCCAGGGCCCCAGGGAGCATGGATACTAAGCTTCAGAAGTACTCTTGGCCCTTCAGACCCGCGTGCCTCCCGCCTGGGTGTGGCCTCCTGAGGCAAGTTGCACCGGTTCTCACTAGCCTCACATGAGGACCTTCACTTAACCAGGTACTCATGAGTGAGCACTGAGGGTCTGTGTCTAAGTAGGCACCGGAGGCCACAGTGAGAGAGTAAAATCCAAGGCATGGCTCCCCAAAATGGGTTTGCAGCATTTTCTATGTCGTGTGTGTGTGTGTGTGTGTGTGTGTGTGTGTGTGTGTGTGTGTTGTAGCTGCTTGTAAATGTCTGCCTGGAGCTACGTGGCTTTTGAGTGTCTGTCTGTCCTCTCCCTTGGCTGTGCAGGCTCTCTGGATGTCCAGCTCAGTCAGGGTCTTTGTGGGACAGTGTTGCGCATGCATTGCAGATTCTTCCTCTGGTGTCCCAGCGCTGAGCTGGGGTGGCCAGGGAGTTCTCCTGTTGTCTTCAGCTCATTCTTCTGGGTCCATGAGCGTTGCTGTGGTAACCAGTACTATCTGTCAGTGGAGAAGCTGTGTCTGTGGTTGTAGCCATAAGCACCAGCCAGCTCCATTATTCTGCAACCCTTAAAACAAGCCGTCCTCTTGTCTCCAGGTCCTCACCTCTGATGCCCTGAGCCATTCATTCCTAGTCACCAAGTCCTAGCCATGTGCTAGGCACTGGGGACCCAGCATCGTCCTCACAGGTCTCTGCTCTATAGCCTCCCGCTTCCGGCTCCTAGTGGCCTGCGCTGCGTAGGTTGCACCGGGTCACTGTTGCAGCTTCTGCTTCACCAGTAGAGAAAGATGGGATGGGCACAGAGAGGTTAAGTGGGCTGTTCTAGAGCACACAGTCAGTTTTGAGCCCAGGAAATTCAGTTTCATGGCCCGTGCTCTCACTTCATTTACTTACTTACTTAATAGGTTTGTTTGTTTGGAGACAAGGTCTCATGTCTCTCAGGCTGGTTTTGAACTCATGGTTTAGTCAAGGATAACCTTAAACCCCTGCTTCCACCTCCCAAGTGCTAATATGAGCCACTACCCCTGGACTCTATGTTCCTGATGACTATTCTTTACAGCCCCTAAGATATAGAAGCTCCCATTTCAGCTAGTGGTAACTGCTATGAGAGAACAAAAAGATAGTGGGTGAGAGGTATGGGGAGCCAGGACAGAGATAGTGAGGAGCTGGTGTTTGAATCAAGTTAGGAAGGAGTACCCTGAAGGTTGGAAGAACAGTGTTCCCTGGTGGGCGGGAGCTGAGGCAGGTGGAGGTGAAGGCAAGAAGGTCGGCCATGGTGGGTGGAGCCTAACAGGCCAGCTCCTCTCTCTCTCTCTCTCTCTCTCTCTCTCTCTCTCTCTCTCTCTCTCTCTCTCCTGGCCATCTTAAGTTTGGCAGGACCTAGGCTGCGTACGTGGAAGAAGCATTGTGAGTATTGGCAGGCATGTGACCACTGAGGGCCTAATGTGACCAGTTCCTTTAATCTCCTGCTGTCTTGAGTTCCCCGGCACATGGACTGTGCATTGAACTGTGCACTGAAATAAATCCTTTCTCCCAAAAGTTGCTTTTCCAGTAGCAGGAAAAGAAACAAAGGCAAGTGGAGAGGCCAGTCAGGGGACCCATGTATTGCCCTGGGAGGCCGTGACAGAGTTCCTTGACTGTAGGATGTGTTCAGATGGAGAGGAGCTAGCATTAGCAGCCTGTGTGGGTCTCCAAAGCCCATGTGGTTGTCTTCACATCCCTCAATCCTCCATCGGAAGTAGCAGAAGACTCGGGTGCTGATGTGAGGTCATATAGGCTGCAGCCTTTGTTCTCCCTTCCTGGTGTGAGACTTCTCCTCCATAAGATGCTCTTACTTGTCAAGGGGGCAGGAGGCTTCCTGGATGCTTGGGTTATAGTTCAGACCTGCTTGTAAGTGTGCGGGGAAGACTATCTCCTGGAGGCTCAGGACCCTCTTGACCTAAATCTTGTTGAGGGGTTCTCTGCTCCTCTCTCGGCTTCAGTTTCTCCATGCCAAGACCAAGTTTATCCACAGTCCTATCTTGCTTTATGCTGAGCATGGTGGGTCCCAGGGAGGTTGTATTTAGAAACCCAGATGGCCAGCTTTACTTGGTGAATCAGAGCTGGGGCCAGGGCTGTGGACTTGGCCTCACAAGCCTACCTTGCCATGTGATAGGAACGACCTATGTAGAACTGCTTACCTGGCGTGTGCCCACTGTCCTCTGCCATCTGACTGATGTTTTGATGGAGTGACTTAAGATTCCAGTCTTTTAAGCATTAGTTTTGCTGGAAAACCACTGTAGGGTACAACAGATGGGACAGAGGTGGCTTTGCCAGCAGAAAGCCAATGGTGTACCCTGTTAAGCTGGGCTAGAAGACTCCTTTGGCCACAGGACCCTCAGTGGACATCCTGATCATGACTGACAGTAGCAAGCTCTAGCCTTCTTGTGCTGTCTTGCTACTCTAAATGCCACGTGGTCATTCCTGGGAGGATCCTCCAGTAGTCTGAGAGGAAGATGTTAGTTCCCTGATTTTACAGATGGAGAAACTGAGGCTCAGAGCACAGTCACATGTGGCATTCAAGGAGAGGACAGGCCCCAAGGCTGGATACCTGCAGTGCATTGTGGGATCGGCTGACAGGCTAGCAGCAAGCCCTGTGTTGTTCTGACAGGACCAGCTGCCCTCTGCTCATTTGGATGCTGAAGCAGGGCATCATTTGCATTGTGTTTATGTTATTAATTAATTAGTCACCTGGTGAGGCTAGTTGGAGCTCCCCCATTTCCATGTACAAGTGAGTTTTCCAGAAACAGAAAGACTGACATCTGGGAAAGCCCATGCTCAATGGAGATCCTATAGATGTGTGGAGAGAGGGAGGGCAGGGGGATGTGAGGTGGGAATTTGAGAATGTACAGTTTTCTCCTTACCAAATACATATTTATCCATTCACACATTTATCTAGACACCATCCTTCTGTCTATCCTCCTACACATCCACGTACACATCTACTCACCCACTTGCCAAGGCTCACTTACTATCTATCAGTCATCTGTCTGTCCATCCATCTGCCCACCCACACCCCCATCCATCTATCCATCCACGCTTTCTTCTATTTATCAATACATCATCCACTCTATCTTTCCAGTTCCAGGCCCATATATCCAAACACCTACACAAAAGAAGAAATTAAAAAATACATTCAAGGGAAGAAATCAGCCATACAGCCATGTTTATTGGTCGTGATGTAACCCGGGTGGGGAACTGGACATGACCTGGGCACTGAGGGGCTCCCAGCATGCTGGCCATGAGGCTCAGGGCTGTGGTCTCACAGGCATCTGAGTTTCACCAGCAGCTGTGGAGACAGAGTTCAGAGTTGCAGTCTCGCTGTGGCTCAACACAATTGAATTAGTTCCCTGCTGTCTACCTTGCACCCCACCCACAAATGCAGATACCTGGAAATAATCCCTGGGACCACAAGTGCTCAGGCATACAGCTCCATACACATGGTCTGATCTCCCAGGCACAGAGAGATACACGCAGGCACATGCACCTGTGAGTACCCTGGAGGTGCCTCAGAGTGCTGGCACAGGAGTGTGTGCATGTGCTTACATGCACACAGGTGGAAATGCATGTGGAAACACATAAAAAAATATCCCCAGCTTTCTGGAGGGGTTTCCTGTTGGAGAGATACAGGTGCAGCTGGGTCTCTGCTGCTGAGAGAACACTCGCATCGCTTTCACTGAGGATGCCCAACACTCCTTGGCTTCCTCCTTCCCCTTCCTTTCTGACCCCTTCTCTTAGGACTACACCTCACTCAGAGGCAGTGCCTGGGCTGTCCTGATGGGATAGCGGCATCCCTGAGCTGGCCTCTGCCTGATGATGAATGCCAGGTCCCACACTTCTCAAAGTATGTGAGACACTGACTGACCCACCGCTGAGGCTCATCCCGAGGTCATCTCCCAAGATAACCATCCAGTGACCCCATTCCAAGCCCTGAGCTTAGCAGACTAAAGCCAGGGGATGGTTCCCTCTTGTTTAACACAGATGATACCCGGGCCCAGGCATCCTGTAACTGCTGTGGCCACCTTGGCAAATAGAACTCCAGCCTCCAGCCGTGTGAGGGTCCTCAGGGGACCTGCCCACACACCTGGCCTTGTCCTCCTGCCCCCGAGTGAGTACCAGTGTTAAGAAGAGGCATGGGCCATGGGGCACCACAGACAGACTCCATATAAATAAAATATCCATAGAAAAATAGTCTCTTAGAAAGCCTTTTATACAGTGGTTCACGTTTCAGGATGGAAACTTCTGGGAATTTGTGATCCTTGTCCACATCACACACACTATTCCCAATGGAACTTTTCTAACGGCGAGGTTTAAACTGTAAAGGGCAAAAGGATAGGGGCACGTCCCGGAGAAAAATTCCAGATCTGGACCAGCTTAGAGTCTGGATAAGTAGCAGCAAACAGCAAAAAACAAAACAAAACAAAACAAAATTACAAATGTGTATGCATATATATCTATATGTGTATAAAGACCGTCTTCTCTTTGTACTTAACACCTAGCGCTGCAAAAGGGTACTTGAGTAATCAACTAGTAGAAACATCTGCATAAAGAATAATTATGTACAGCTGTTCTCAGCTCCCAGTCCTAGCAAGTCATCCCACCAGGACCTCAAGTAGTCCACTTTGATTGCAGAAGACGGATCCCGACGAAGTGGAAGAATTCTCTTTAATTAAATAAATTAATATTATCTCATATCAGAATAAACTGTTAAATATTGCTATGACGAGGCCCGAGGCTCCAGAGCTCCTGCTGTAGAAAACTTTGTTCCAGTCGTGGAGGGGCTCGGGCGGTGTCTGGGGGAGGGTGACCGAGCAGCATCCGTGTGGAGAAGAATGGGCCGGCCTCTGAGAGATGCTTCCCACAGGAGTCTGCAGGAAACCCAGAATACCCCTCCCCCTCAGCAGAAAAGACAAGGACAGTGTTTCTGCGGTTCCTTCCCTGTGAGCATTCAGGCAGCGGCCTGCAGGGAGACTGTGTCCTGCCTGTGATCCGACCTGTGACCGCATTCACTTGCACGTATACATCTCCGTGCGCTCGCTGCACGTGTTACACTTGACGTAGCAGCACCAGTGGAATTTGCAGTTGCACTGCCACACCCGGGCATACTGGTGCGTGTTGTAGCCCCGGCCGCAGCACATGAGGTCACAGCCACTGGCCTGAGGGGCTGTCTTATTGCAGGCCCGGCCCTGGGTACCCACGCTGCCTGTCACTGGGTCCTCTTCACAGTAATTGGGTGACTTCTCGATGTACACCAGGTCAGTGTCCATGGGCTTGCGGTAGGACAGGGGCTTCTTGATCTTCAGAAAGGTGGGCCGCTTGTTTCGACTGGCACGCACAGGCTCCACGTGGACGGCCTCGTTGTATTTGTCCTTGAGCACGTAGCCTAGCTCGCGGAACTGTGGCAGTGTGGTCCAGCACGTCTTAGTGGTACAGGAGCCTGACACCCCATGGCACTTACACTCCAGCTTCATGTTCTCCTCCAGAATCTGCAGGGAAGACAGCGAAAGGCACAGAAACTGTCACTGTAGCTCATGGCCAAGTGCAGGCTCCGCCCTATCATCTAGACCCTGTTAGCCACCTACAGCTTTCATTCTCTTCTTTGGTCCAGGCAACGTGGGCCTGACATCTAGTCCCTCTGTCTCCACAGCCTTGATGCAGTGCCCTCCCTTAAGGAGTGTACTCCATTTACTCTCAACGCCTTTCTGCTCTGCTCTCCAAGTCTAGAGAGATCAGCCTAGCTCAGTCCAAACACAGGTTCATTCTCTTTGGTCTGAGTGGGTCTAAGATCGGTTTTGAACCATGCTTACTACACAGGTGGGTTGAGCCCAGAAGATGGGCTTTTCAGATTCCTTGCCAAACTTGTGGCATCTGTCAACACTGGGTGATTCAACTGGGCTGGTGTAGAAGCTGGCCCGAAGTTAGCAGAGCTTGTCTATAGTGTAGATATAGCAACTGTGGCTTAGACACTGACCAGGAGCCTGTGGCAGTGGGTCCCCGAGATGAACTAGGCTCCAAAGCTCTAGGGGTATAATGGCTACCACTACCTCATCAACCTGCCTCTCCCTGTGGGCCTCTCCTCTTCCTCTGTAGCCACTGTTGGATTGGAGCCATGGTGACCTTGAATGGGCCCTTAATCAGGTGACATCCAGCCTAGCTCTGCTAACTCTGCACTCTGAATCAGAGTCTCAGAGATCTCACTGTATTCAGCACAGTCACAACTGCCCTGGACAGGACTGGTCACCCACTGGGCAGCCAACAGCACCCCTCCCCCAGGCACTGACAGCAGCAGAAGAATCAGACCCTTTCATCCTAGCTCCCCACCTTGAGGCCAGGCCACATCCTGGTTTCTGAGCTGTCAGGATTCCTAGCCCTCTTCCATGCTTCAGGTCAGACAAGTTGAGGCTTTGAAGGCCCTGTAGTGACTGGCTCTCCAGCACCTTCTGAGGGATGGTCCCCAGCAATTGCTCAGAACATGCCCAAAGGGACATCAGAGGGACATCTGAACCACTCCCTATCTGGGTCCCACATTAAAGGAGGGTTGAATAGGCATGCTAGGGTCTGCTACTCACAACAACACTTCACAAGGCCAAAGGGAAACCCAGGAGGAAATAGATACATATCTGGGTCTAGCCTCAGCAGACTGGCCCCTGGAAGATGCTGAGGAGTCATTGTCCCTGCCAGATTCCCACTGGACCCCATGGGAGGTTGTGTCCCCACTATCAAAAGTCCCAGCTCCTGCTGAGCACCCTGTCTGGATCCCATGAGGCCTCCAGTCCCAGGAAGGGTGCCACCTTTTAGACACACTGATTTCATCCTATGGATTAAGAAACCCATTTGAATAGTTCCATTCTGATACAGCTCATATGCCAGAAAAATGCTACCTCCTCCCGGAAGCTTCCCCTGATTATCAAGGTAGGATCCTTCCACCTGTCAGTCTGCTACTTCATCTGTCTCCTGGGCAGTTTTGAGCCATCAATATTTTTGTGTTCTCAAGTAAGGCTCTTTAGGACACAGAAAAGTTCTGCCCTAGTGGCCTGTCTCAGGGGGACAAGTGCCTGGCTACTCCAACTGAGACAGTGACACAGGTGGGTAGCACCCACTCCAAAGTTTAGGGTCCACCTGTCTCCTACAGAGCTCAGATCTGAATCTTACTCGACCTCCTTTCCCAGAATACCCCAGATGGGACAGTCATCAATCTGTGACAACTGGCCTAGTGTAGCAAACATGCTCACTCTGTTTCCAAGGAGAACGGAGGGCTGTTTGGCCTCAGGTGTGTTCTTTCATTCACTTGCTCATTTTGCAAAGAACGAATGCTCTGCGCTGCTGTATCACCTGTGCTATGGCCTAGGACTGGGGTGGGGGGCGGGCTCCAGAAGGCCTGTTGGCAGCCGACACTAGTCCTGCCTGCTCTGAGGTGCACCCTCTTCCGTCTCTGCATTTAAGGTTCCAGACCTAAGGTAACCATGGAGCTCACAGAAGCTGGTGAGCATTGTGTGCTGCAGGAGTAGGAAGGGACACTGGGGGAAAGGTTGGGGTGGGCCCCAGGGAGGCAAGAGCCTCACAGCAGCCAGGGAGTAAGGAGGACTGACTAAAGAAGCATTGCGTGTGCCTGCGTGGGTGGGATGCAGCCCCTGGAAAGAACAGGAAGGAGGCCCTGTGGATGGAGGGCTGAGGCTCCGGTGACAGAGCTGAGGAGCCATCAGGGCTGACTCTTCAAGGCAGGGAAGCATCTGGGCACACTGCAAGCAGCCAGAGCTCATTCTGGATGAAGTAGAGATCAGGCTGCAGGTGAGAATGGCAGGAGAGAAACCAGGAGGGATATTGTCCTCAGTGCCCAGGGGCGACGACAGGTGATGTAGCTCTGATGCAGGCAACAGCCATGGGAGGAAGGAAGGGGCAAAATCCATAGTGATTGTGAGTGAACCTGTCATGGGGACTGGTGGGTGGGGAATCTGCGCGCTGAGGCAGGAGGCTGGAAGTTGGGCTTGAGGAAGAGTATGTGTGCAGAACATAGGGAGTGCATTCAGGCTGAGCCAGTGGCCAGGACTCAGGGCCTCTGTGGAGCAGAGGGGGTCTTGTGGTGCAACTGGACCCTGGCTCCCATCCCCTGGCATGCCTAGCGGGAGGTCATGTGGAGCCCCAGGAAGAATACCATACCATCCCTCCTACAGACTAGCACATTGGTCAGTACAGCCAGAAGAGAAGCAAACACTCAAGATTTTTTTTATATTGAAATTGGTCACCAAAACTACAGACTGGGAGACTGAGAAAAACTGAGCACTTTGACGGCCACAAACCCAGGTTTTGCAAGAAACTGCTAAAAAGCCAGTGGTCTGAGGTCCTGCAGATGGATGCCTAATGCACACACAGAGAGAATGGTCATCCTTTGTGATCTCTAGAACGGAAGAAGAGCAGCCAAGCCTTGTAGCACACACCCATAACACCAGCACCTGGGAAGCTGGGTTAAAAAAAAAATTGCTTCATAGCGAGATCCTATCTGTTCAAAAGAAATGAGAATTGGATATAACACAACTACAAGAGGGTTCAGCCCAGCCCAGCCTAGAGAAAGCAATGTCCAGGGCCCATGAGCGTTGCCCCACAGGCTCTTCATTCTTGTCTGGAACAGGGTAAGCAGGAAGGAAGATGTGACTAAAGGACAGAACTTGGACCCTACCTAGTAGGAGGAGTCTTCCTGGGCAGCAGAATACTGTTCCTTGAGAGGCTAGCCTTCTCTACCAAGCTCACCCCTGCTGGGGGTAGGCTTGTGAAAGAGTAAGCTCCCTGTCTCGGAGTATATACAACTAGCAACTAGTTCTTTAGAGGGGCTTCCTGCACCCAGTGGGTGGGGCTGCAGCTGAGCTCCCTCTGTGTCTCCCAGCGGTGCCCCAAATCTGTCTAAAGCAGCAGTAAGGCTTTTCCGCACCGCCGGAGGGAGCGACATCAATCTCTTTCTGACAAGTCCTCCAGGAAGTGCAGACAATGTACCAGGTGCTGCCCAGAGCCCAGAACTCCTCAGGGTGGGGTGCTCAGGTCTAGGAAGGTCTGGGGAGAAATTTGGCTCCAGAAAATTCCTTGACTCATACATTATGCCAAGTAGATACCATCAGAGTCTGACTCCTGGGCCTACTCCAAACCCTCACAGTGGCAGTGACACAGAGAATCTGGAGGACAGGAGGGAGTTTGAGAAGAGAGAGTTTGGACATGACCTCTGGCTCGGGTTCCCACAGGGCGCCTGCCACCAAAGTGTGGGTCACACTTCACAGCATCCAGAGGGCCATCTCAGTCTACCTTGTTTCCCTATGCTGAACACCATCGTTCTGTCCATGGCCCCCAGCCTGGAGCCCCACTGAAGCTATCTGAGCTCCTCAGCGTGATCGGACTTCCTGATTCCTGGGATGGATCACCTCTGCTGAGCCCTCCTCAGGAATGTGCCTCAGTCTAGGAATGTACCCCCCTCCAGGATCCTGGGTCTATTCATCTCCTGAACAAGTCTGGCTTACCCTGTCAGGACACTCTGGTTTTTTTTGGGGTTTTTTTGTTTTTTGTTTTTTTTTTGGTTTTTTTTGTATTACCTTTTCTATTCTAGCAAGGCTGATATGGCTGACACTGGCTCTTCAGCCCTGCTCATCTTCCCCCGGCCACCAAAATGGAAGTCACCCCACTAGTTACTGATTCCAGCCGACAACAGCCATTTCTTCAGTTCTCTACCAGCCACCTCCCTTTTCCTGTTCCCACCTGGCGTTGCTCCTAGTTCCCACAGTGACCTCTCCAGTTCTCACCAGTTCTCTCTCCATTTCCCACTAGTCACCTCTCCCAGTTCCCAGAAGTTATCCTCCAAGTTCCCACAAGTCATCTCTCCTAGTTCCCAAAGTCACCCCCACCCCAGTTCCCACCAATCAGTCACCTCTCTCAGTTCCCACCAATCACTGGTAAGGAGCGGCTGGTGACTTGATCCCATCACAGCCAACCAGGGCAAGTCTTGGGAGTTAGATGGGAACTGAAGATATATTGGCCATTTCTCAGCAGAGAGAAACAAAGGGGAAAGTGAAGCCCACAGCTGTGGACAGACAACTTGTCAGCTTGGAAAACTGAGTCTGATAGTGGCTGAGAAGGTGAGCTAAGAGGCGGGATGTATGCTGCTGGCTCCTGGGAATAGCGTTTGTGCCCAGAATCAGGCTGGGCCAGCATTCATTGCCATAGGACCCTTCAGCTCCAAGAACCAGTGAGTTAGTTCTCTGTCCCTGAGTTAGTTTGTGTTGTGTTAATACATTGTAAAGGACCCTAACTGCTACAGAAATCCTTCCATCTGTGCCGGAGCAGGGTGTGTGTGTGTGTGTGTGTGTGTGTGTGTGTGTGTGAGAGAGAGAGAGAGAGAGAGAGAGAGAGAGAGAGAGAGAGAGAAACAGTCCTTAGTTGATAAGTCTGAGAGCGCTACCAACATGGCCTGGGTTTCTGGGACTGGTTTGCATATTAAAAAGGACTTGGAGGAGGTGAGATGCCAGTGGGTAAAGGCCTTGCCGTAGGAGAGGAGGAAAGTTTGGAGTCCCAGAACCCACTGGGCAAAATTACATGTGCATCTGAGTCTGCATGCTCCTTTAGCAAGGTATGAAGTGGAAACAGGAGACTCCCTCGCCTGGTGTACATCACAACGAAGAACAAAGAGACCCTGTCTCAAAGACAGCGGAAGACCTTCTGACCTTCACACAAGCGCGCCAAGGCACATGTGCATCTGTACACCCACTTGTAGGCATCAAGCACACATATGTACAACACAGACACACATACACACCATCACCACCACCACCACCACAACCACCCTAAACTATAAGTTCAAAGGGCATGAGGAGGTCAGGAACCTGGGGCCGAAGGCTGAGAATCTGTGTAAGCTGACATTGCTGCTTCCTTCCCTGGTCCCTCTGAGACATCAGTTCTGGGCCATTTGTACCTCTCAGGTGGTGGGCAAGGATCCAGGTGACTAGATTCTTTGTGACAGCATGCTGTAACAAAACATCCTGAGGCAGGGAGCACTTGCTTTTCTCCATCACTCCTCCTTCTGCTGCTGCTCCTCCCCCTGCTCCTCCTCCTCCTGCTGCTCTTCCTCCTGTTGCTCCTCCCACTGCTGCTCCTCCTCCCACTGCTCCTTCCCCTGCTGTTCTTCCCCTTGCTGCTCCCCCTCCTCCTGCTGCTCCTCCTCCCACTGTTCCTCTCCATGTTGCTCCTCCCCCTGCTGCTCCTCCCCCTGCTTCTTTACACATGCGGCTCTTCCTCCTGCTGCTCCTCCCCCTGCTGCTCCTCCCCCTTGCTGCTTCTCCTCCTCCTGCTGTCCCTCCCCTTGCTGCTTCTCCTCCTCCTGCTGCTCCTCCTCCCACTGTTCCTCCCCCTGCTGCTCCTCCTCTTGATCCCCATCCTTCACAGCTCCTCTTCATCTCACTCCTCCCCTACTGCTCCCCTCCCCTCATCCTTGGGCCCATCCATCATGAGCCGAAAGCTGCCTTGCACTTAACTGCAGCTGTATTCCTCTGGGCAACTCAGATGAAAGAGGGAAACAGCTTTTTCTGTAAATACTTGGGGTATTTTCTCTTTGGTCACATTCTTTGAGCCATACTGAGTGCACTCACTTGAAGCCAGCGTCCCTACCTGACTCAGGTGGGTGCAGGCACAGCTGCATTCCACAGACTGGGGCCACACTATAGCACAAAGGTTACAGACCTGAGCACAGAAGGCATGGCCAGAAAAAGGGGTTTGGGGCCCAGCCAGAGAGGCTTTCTAGTGTAAACTAGGGGCCTCTAGAAATCGTTGTCTATTGGATCACAGAGGCTTGGACACAGTGACTCCCTGCTGTCCTTGAGTTATGGACTTCTCTGAAACCTGTCCTCTAACTCTGGGGTCTTATAGGAACTTGCACTTCATAAATGGCCCCAGTCTTGTCTCCTCTTAGGTTCATGCTCCTCCGGTATTCCTGGCACAGGTCTGCTGTGGTCAAAGAGCCAGAAGCAAGGAATGCTTACAAACCCACAACACCCCCTCCTGTGGGTGCCCCAACCCAGCTCCACAGGCTACACACCCTTGTACTCATTACCATACAAGCAGTGCCAGGTCTCACCTGCACATATATTCACACCCTCCCTCAAAACCATGTGACCCACATGTTCACATACCTTAGCTCTGTGCAACTTTGGCTGTCCTGGAACTCACTCTGTAGACCAGGCTGGTCTTGAATTCAGTGTTCTGTCTACCTCTACCTCTGGGATTAAAGTCATCACCACCACTGCCCAGCCACACTTGTGTCATTTTACACTTATATAATGACATACACACACACATGCACACGTGTGCATTCCTCTACATTCTTGCACATATGCACACCCTCAGACAAGCAGGAGCCTATGTGCTGTCACCTGGGCAGACCTCAGGCTCTCTCATTGCAAGCTGAGGCTGCTGTAATCCCTTCATGGACACTTGGAGCCATTTCCAAAGGGCAGTGGCTATGCTCTGCGGATGGTAGCTGCTCACAGTGCTCCTGCCTGCCATCTCTCCTGAGATTATAAATAAACCAGAGAGGCTTCAGGACTGTCCCATGGTTCAAGCTGAGTAGAGATTATGAACTGTGGCTTTGAGTGAGACGGTTGGGTGGTCCTGCCTGCGACAGAAGGATGTGGAGTCAACAAATGTATGTGCTTCCAGCCATCTCTGAGGCATCCGTAAGTGGACTTTTGCCTCATTTCCTCTTTTATTCACTCTCCTTCACCTTCGCAGCACATTGTGATTTATTTCTTAGGCTAGGATTAGAGGTGGGAAGCTAGGTGCACAGCGAGAGCCTGGCACACAGAGAAAGTCTGGACTGGGAAATCGCTGCAGATCAACTGGCAATAGGCAGATGCCAGCTTCTAGCAGTGGTAGCTCTGAAGAAAAGAGACCTCCCCCACACAACCAACCTGGAAGATATTTGTAAGAGTGGAGTAATCTACTTCTGGGGTTGTCTCTCAGTGGCAGAGCATTTGACCAGCATGCATGAGGTTCTAGGTTCAATCTCTAGTAGTAGAGCATACTCGTTCTATCATCATCATCATCTCTCTCTCACACACACACACATGCACACGCACACGCGCACACACACACACACACACACACACACACACACACACATACACCAATCTAGAAGAAATGAGGTGGTAGCAGCCTTAGGCTGCTTAGCCTTGGCTCACCTCACTCAGGCTGTTAATAGTGCGGGGTTGAGCTCTCAAAAGCCCTTATTATCACAAAGGGATTGTGGGTAGAACAATGGATTTCTCCTCAACCCTTCAGTTAGGGGGTGGGGACCAGTGCAAAATGATGAGATAGCATTCCCAGCACCCACCAACCTGATGCTCTGACAGCCCTTTGCACATCCCTCTCTAAGGCCTCAAGTCTATCAGTACCTCTTCCTCTGTTGGCCCTAGACTTATGCACTCTTGGACACAGCTCTAAGGTGGCAGTGCCTAGGCACATTGACAGCACAGAGGTCAGGCCAGATGCCCAAGTCTGCATGTATTCTTTGAGCAACAACCATTAAAGTTCAAATGGAACAACTCCCAAGGCCCTCACTAGACAAATAAGTTTTGATAACTTCTTGCAAATGGGGCATCTTGTCATATTCCACTAACACACAGTCATGGGGCCAAGGAAATGGGGGATACTCCACCAGAGCCCACCTTAGGGCTATTCTCACTAAGTGGCTAACCACAGAATAACCACTGTAACCTAGAGACTAGCTTTATGCAGGCAACGCTACCTACCACATGACAGTCAGAGCGCCTGCAGGCACCCAGTGTGCCATCAGACCTGACCTCAAAACAAGCCGTGCAGATTTCCCTCTCCTAAAGTTCCCAACTTTGCTTTGTTTTTCCCCAACATCAGAGGCCTGTAAGGCACCTGCCTATGTGTTTCAGATTCTGTTCCTATCCTTAGTTTATTTCCCCTAATAAGATCTGAACTGGAGATTTATCTCTGCATTTTGCTTGGTGTTGACACTACAAACTCTCCATATAATGTCTTCTGCCATGAAAAGAGAAGAAGTGTTGCTACCCAGACTTCTGTCACTGTGGCAGAATTCCTAAGGTCGTCGATGCTTATGTTGACCATGATTCCTTAACTCTTTCCATGCTTGCTTGGCCCTCCTGCTTTGGGGCTGTGATGTCACAGTCCATCATGGTAGATGTGCTCAGTGGGAAGCTGGTTACCTCCTGGCAACCAGGAAGCAGGGGGGCAGGGCTAGAGACTAGATAGGTAGAGGCCCCACTCTCTCCTTCAAAGACTTCCTCCCAGACACCTAGTGGCCCCTCAATAATCTGGCAACTAAACCTTTAGCAGATGGGCTTTAGGGGATGCTCCACCAAGCAGCATGCTACAACCTGGATGTGCCCTACACACATGCTAATATGTACAAAGCCTGCCACTGAAACACACACACACACACACACACACACACACACACACACACACACACACACACAATGATCCCATTTACACGAAATGTCTAGAAAGGCAAATCCACAAAAGTAGTAGATACATCAATAGTTGTCAGGAAACTGGGGGAGCCGGGACTAATGAGCTGATTGGTTGGGTTTTTTTGTTTTGTTTTTCTGAGACAGGGTCTCACAGAGCCCATGTTAGCCTTGAACCCCTGATTCTCCTGTTTACACCTCCTTCCTCCTGCTTACACCTCTTCTCTACCAACTAGTTTGCTTGCTGGTATCCAGTTGCCTTTTGGTCCACAACTACCAATGGTTACCAAAAAGTCTCTTTTGGGTGTTGAAGGTTTTAACTTTCTTTTGATGGTGGGTGTGTGTATCTCTATGAACCTGTTCGGAGCCTCTCACATTGGGCGATTGTGTGATTGTGTGACACATGACTGGCTCAATAAAGCTGCTGCAAAAACACTGTGGGGCCTGCAGCCCTGAGCATAGCTGCTGATGCAATGGGTGTGTAAAGTATGGCTCTGGCCTGGTGTATGGCTGGCACCTGCTTCTCTTCCCAGGTTGGGCTTTCCAGCCCCGCAGAGTCAATGGGAGCAGGATGCCCAGAAGCCTGGCACAGGCTCTCATAAGTTCTGACTTGGTATCAGATCTGGAAAGGTGTGGGAGAGCATCCAATGCTCTTCAGAGACTTGTGAGTTTTGAAGCATGCAAAGAAGCAAGGCCAGGGCATCACTAGTAGCAGAAGTAACTGGGCAGAAGCTGCAAAGGTCAAAGGGTCAGGGAGAGATCCAGGAGAGAAGCTGGGCATGCCTTAGCAATGGCCAGGATGGGAAAGGACGGATGTGGAGAACCCACAGTACTCTGGATGACTTTGTGGGAGATTTATACTGGGCCAGCCCCCTCCTGAAAACCAATACACATCTGGCATAGCTGGGCTTCGCTATGGCAGGGATGGGGTCAGTCATAAGAGGCCAAGTGGCCACCTCTTAAGAAAACATCCTCATCCTACTCTCTAGTGCCCAGGACACCTGCTGCCGCTCAGCTCTGCCAAACACCCTCAGTGAACAGTTGGTACCAGGCATTCTTGGGAAGCCATGTTTATTCCTACTAAAGACCCCCTACATCTGCCACTGTCTTACTGTGGCAGCTTTCCCCCTGGGTCCTCTGCTTTGTCACCTTCTTCTGTCAGGCTCTCTCACACCATCCTAGTTTGCATCCTCCCTGCCACACGTTTTTTAGAGAACTTGCTAGTCTGCCTTTGCAGAGCCCTCTGCTGTGTAGTCCATGAGGCATGTAGAAGAAGCCTTCTCCTGGGAGATCCTCAGCAGGCATCTGTGAATTAGGAGTGGCTAGCCTCAAGTAGCTGGAACATACAGGCTGGGCATCTCCTCTGAGATACCCTTTTCTAGCTGGGGATTATATTAGATTTCTATTGGATGGAACTCAGGTTCTTCTGATTGAGTGTCTGGTCTTGATCCCATGGAAGTTTCCAGTCAAATACAATGAACCTCCCCCAACTCAGGCTCAGACAGTGGGCATGGCTGAGCAGGACACTGGATTCTTGGTGCTGCTTCAGGAGCCGGGGCCCAGGGCTCCCAAGGACTTGGGCTGTCCTAGCCCTGCCAACCAATGGTGCTGTGCCTTCTTTGCCACTCCAGAGGCTCCCTGGCTTCAGGGTCTAGGCCACACCCCTAACAGATCTGCAGAAATGAATGGGCCTGAAAATTCCCTTTAAACAGTTTCATGCTAAAAGGCTTAGAGTCTCTTGCTGCAGAGGAGAAAGAGCTTTCAATATTTTTTGATTCAAGTCCCAGGTCTATCACCAACTGACGCTGTCACTCTGAGGGTGCTTAGCCTCTCTGAACCTGGTTCTTTAACCACAAAATCAGGGACTGGTAAGAGAACCCACCTCTGGGTTATGTGAGCTAAATGAGGTACTGAACAGATCTGCTGGCCTATCAGGGTGGGAAAGAGGATGCAAGGACCTACTATGGCCTCTTTGTACCTCCAGGATTGTCCTCAACAAAAATTTACAGCTGCCTCGGGGACCCAGAGAATGAAGCTGCATCTCCCTCATCAGTCCTAAGTCAGACTCAGAGCTTATAGGAGTAGAGCAGGCATCCTGGAGGCAATGTGATGTTCTAAACTGAAATATGCTATGAGTATAAACACCATATCACAGACAATTATTATGGAAAACCAGCACATAAGACCTCAACGTTGAATGGTGATAATAGATTAAATAAAATAGATTATTCCATTTAGGAGAATCTTTTTTTTTTTCCTTCAGTGCTAGGGATCTGACCCAGGGCCTTATGCATGCAAGACACGTGTTCTCTATCCCTGACCCTTATCCCCATGCCTTTTTGATGTGGTCACTAGAACATGTTAGCCACGTGGCTTATAATAGATTTCTATTGGATGATACAGGTCAAAATTCTTGCTACCCAGTTGTAGTCCCAAAACCAATGTCCCAGCCTGTTTTCCGTGGCTATAACGGAATATCAGAGAGTAGATAGCTTCTAAAGAATACAAAATTATCCAGCTTAGCTCTGGAGGCTGAAATCCTAAATGCATGGCACCCGCATCTAGAAGGACCTGGTGCCATGTCACAGCATGGCAAAGGGTGTCACACGGAAGACAGAACAGTGTGGGAGCTCAGGTCTCTCCTCCTCTTCTTATAAAGCCACTGATGCCGCCTTGAGGGCTGGCCTCAAGACTTTATCTATCCCTAATCACCTTCCAAAGGCCATACCTCCAGATCTCCATTTGGTTTGGGGACTAATTTTCCAGCACCCAAACTTTTGGGACGCATATTCCAGCCACAGCACTCAACTGCAGGGTACCTGGGGAGGTGGCTGGAGATACAGAGCCTGAGACCCTGCTCAGACATGTCATGGAGTCAGAAAGCATTTCCACTCCCCAGGTGGTTTATGGGCATGTGAAGTCTGAGAAGCCCTGCAAGATCCTGGGCTTTGGGTTGATGGGGTTGGGGTTGGGGTGGTACAGCCTCAGAGAGTGGGAGCCCACGCCTGTAGATACACTTGATGTGTGGTGGCCTCCAAGGCCACCATTTGGCAGAAAGCATGAATACTCTCAGAGAGAAGAGAATCAAGACACTGGACAGTTGTGCCTCATGTCACTGGATACCAGGAACTCCGGGCAGGCTGGGGAATCTTATCCTGGAGGACAACTGAAAAATGGAAATATGCACTCAAAACCCCAGACTTAACCCCTACCCCATCTCATTTCACTTTTTTTTTTTCTCTCTGAAAACTTAACTTGGCCAACAACACCCAGGGCCACTAAATATAGACATGGGGAGGGAATAAATCACCAAAGTGCCACATGTTGCCCAGGGCCTGTTTCACGGTTGGGCTGCAAACCATTGAGAACTGGGAGCTGTAATTAAAATGCTGCTAGCCTCCCAACTGGGAACCATTCCAGGGGAGTACCGAGGGGGCGGGGCTCTCTAGGCAAACCAGCCCAGATCCAGTGGTCTCCACTGGCTTCCAGGACCGCCAGATACAACTGCTCTCAAAAGCCTTTAGGCCCAAGAGGTACTGCTTGCCTCCCAGGTGTGCCTATACCAAGGAGACCCCTCACAGGAATTCCCCCAGTGCACCCCTGCTCCTAACACTCCTACTGTGACCTTGTCACCCCTTTCCTCACTGTTCACTTGGTGGGGCCATGCTGGCCCCTGGGCTATTGAATGCTCTGACTCACCTTCTGCTCACACCTCACCCTCTCAGAAAGGTCTCTTCCACCTACCCCCAACAGCAGCATCTCTACCCTGTCTCTCTGCTTTAGCTTTCTGCCCTAGCACTCATTACTCTTTGACAATGGGTCTCTCTTCATCTGACTATTTGTTGTCTGACTTCCCCCTGGAATGCCAGCTCTATAAAGGCAAGTGCCACACCTAATCCCAGAGCCTAACACAGTACCGGACACACAAATAGGTGCTTACTGGTGTTTGTTGAGTGAATGAATGTGTGGATTTGCAATCCTTTCTTTCAGCTGGTCGGGTGATCTCTCTGGGAAAGTGTCCAACTTCCTAGCAATGAGCTCAGCTTTTTACTCATTCATTCAGTCAACTAACTATCCTTCCAAACAACTCTCAATTCACTCACCCACCCATGCATCCAGCCATCCTTTCAAATCTTACTTGTCTAAATTTCAAATATTTATATATACATGCAGTCACATACCTATACATCTATCCATTCACCCTCATACTTACTCATCCACCCACCAACTTTCCCACCCATTCATTCACATTTTATCCATCCATCCATCCATCCATCCATCCATCCATTCTTTCCAAGTCCTTTTCTATCTACATAGCAAAATATCCCTATATATCTCCCCTCACCTACCTTCCTATCCACCCCCTCATCTCTCCAACCATTTTTCTATCCACCCATCCCCACCACCCACATATCTATCCATCTTTCCATCCTTCCATTCATCTACACAACCATCTACTCACCACACTCTATGCTATGCTACCACTTAGCCATCTGCTCATCTCAACCAATCCCCAAGCAGAGACCTCCTCTTCTGGGTTCCCACAATGCTCTCCGTTTCTCTGTGTCAGGATCAGTCTCTGCTGTCAGTCGTTCTCTGTGCAATAATTCACCTCCCCCCTATACCATCACAGTGAGCAGCCCTCAAAACCAGCAGCCATGCTTCATCTCTGGAGTCCAGAGCTGACTCAGTGTGGGTGCCAGCACATACTTACTGAATGGGAACATTCTCCTATCTCTGTCTTGACTTCAGTATTTCTTACTGGACTGTGAACTCCTTGATGAAGGGCATCATTTTTTTAGTCATTTCTTTTTATGTTCATCTCCAAAATGTCTATTTAATATAAGTAGACATGTATTTAACAAATGAAGGAGTGAGGAGGTCCAGCGAGAAGTAGGTATAGTGAACATAGGTTCTGGCTGTGATTCCTGGATACAGGCTTTTGATTTATTGGTTGTGTGATCTTGTGCAAGTCACTGAACCTGAGCCTTACTCTGTATTTATAAAAGAAGACCTTGAGAGTGGTCACCTCCTGGGTCATTATGAGCGCTGTGTGAGATAATATGTACAGACAACTTAGGATAATGCCTGCCATATAAGGAGTGCTGTATTGGAACAAACTCTTTCCACTGGCTCAATGGGACAAGAAATGGAAGGCACAGGCACTTGAATGTGTTGGGGAAGCTTTGGGCTCGAGCCCTCCTGCAGAAGGCCTTCCACAGCAAGCCTTCTGCTTTTCCCAGTCATGTTGGGACCTCTGGCAAATCCCCAATATTATGTCAGGTGGTCAAAAGCGCTATGTGGGAAAACAAAACATGGGCGGGAACAGGAAGTGGGGAGACAGATGGGAGCAGTTTCCAGCAGGGTGGTCAGGAAAACCCTCCTTAAGTGATATTTGAGCAGAGACTTGAGGAGGTGAGGTGGGGCGAGTTTAGGGGGTACAGCAGGCTCTCCCTGCTGCAGCAGAGAAATTAGCCAGTGCAAAGGCCCTGAGGCAGAGGGATACCCGGCAGTTTGAGAGCAGAGAGGAGAACAGCAGAGGAGGAAAGGAATTAACAAAGGGGAGCGGGAGGTGGGTGGGAACAGAGGAGGAAGGAGATCATGGCGAGTCTTGTTTGCTATTTTGAAGATTTCACCATCTATACTGAGATAGAAGGGAACCAGTGTGAAGTTGTGGACACAGGAGGAAGGATAAAAGTCACATTTGGAAAGAATACAGCCCCAAGCCAGGGCTGCCATACTGCTGCCAGGAAGAGATGTTGATGAACTGGAATACCTGGCAGGGGCAGATTCTGTTTGCAGAAGATTTGAACTCAGGGTCTGATGGCCAGGTGAATTCTGGGTAGCTTTAGTAGGGCAGAAGCAGGTCAGTAGGTGAAATCCCTCCTGTGGGGCATGCAAGGAAGTGTATAGCCAGAGGCAGAGCCAAGGCTCTGTCCTAGGGTAGCACTGATGCATCCTGAAGATGATGCAGAGAGATGGAACAGGAGGGACTGTTCACAGCCTATAGCCAGGAGGAAGACAGTGGCTGGATGCAGCAGGTAGGTCTGGGTGTAGACAGGGCTTTGTGGACGAGTTTGCAGGTCCTGGAGCACATATGATGTATGTGAACAGGGGCAGCAGTAAAGGACAAGAACAGGACTCTACTGATAAGCTGCTTAAATATGACTGATTGACCTAGAGACCCATCCCAGGAAATTCACAGTGCCACACGATGGCTTGGTCCCCTGTGATTCTCCCTGTTGAGAAGTCACAAATCTCAAGGGCTTTCAGACAGCTCCTTCTCCCCAGATAATTCCAATATGTTGTATGGACAGGGCTTCAAAGAAGGTGGATCTCAGAGTTAGCAAGAGCCTGAGGAGCAGAACTTAAGAGTCTAGCCAGGTGTAGCAGTGCATGAGGCCTTTGATGCCAGCACTTAGAGACGGAAGCAGGTGGATCTGAGTTCCATGTCCTCCAGAGCTACAAAGTGAGACCCTGTTTCATCCCCACCTAAACAACTTAAGAGCCTAGAACACAACTCTAGCTTTTATGTTATGTCCGCACGCCCTGCTGCTAAGACTCATGCAGTCCCAGAGCAGCTGCTCAGGGATCCAGATGTTCCACAGTGGAAGACTGGCCATCTAGGACTTTGCAGGCATTGAACGTGCACTGTGGGTCCAAGAAGTCTATTATTGGTGCTTTCCCTCTTGGGGTGTGTATGGGGACATTGAGCCTCAGAGATAGGCTGTATGTCAAGATCATTCAGCAAATAAGCAGCATTATCAGGGCTGAGAGGAAGCTCTTCCCACACCCAGGCTATTTTCTACTGCCAGCTCAGAACAAAGGCCCAACTGGAATTCTTGAGAGTTAGTGCAGGGTGTGGCCAGCAACCCCACCTGCCCAGAGGAGAACAGTACCGCTGCAACAGCCACTGTGCCCACTTACAGCAGAGGCCCAGTGGCACTGTTGACCCACATGGAGCTGCAAAGCTTGGCCAGGAAATGGTGTTGTAAACAGTGAAGGTCTTGCAGGAATAAGGTTAGTCAACTTGTTAGTCATTGTGACTGCAACATCCCAACCCCACCATCTAAACACCATACATGCACACATACCTGAGAAACAGGTATGCGGGAGATGGGCAGAATGTGGCCTGCCCAGGTAGGTGACTGGGCTACCTCAAGTTTGCCACTCAGTCATTCAATACTTCAATTTCCTCCTGTGGCAGGATAGCCACAGGCCCTCTCTTGTGATAAGAGAGTAGCTGTGAGGTACCTGTGGACTGGGACGAGCACACATGTGGTATTTCCAGTCTTGAGAGGGACATATGGCACCATGCAGTGAGCAGATGAGGTTGGAACTGTTCACAATTAATGCCCAGGTCATGCTGCCCTGGGGGCTCTGGTATCAGGAGAATCCCACCCCCCAGGGGGATCTGCTATGCTCCTCTATCTGTTGCCTGGATCTCCCCTACATCCATAAAGTGGGCAGGTGACATATCATCCCATGAGGATCAGGGAAAGCTTTCCCTCTGCATGGCAGACACTCCCTGAGCTATCTCTCATAGTTCAGATGCAAACTGCAGGTGAGTCTCTCTTGGCTAGGCAGAAGGTTCTATTCAGTGATATTACGACACTTGAGTTTTTCTGCAAAAGAGGCAAGTGTCCGGGATCAGGAGAGGTGGCAGCTGGGCTCCTAGGAGCCTGTTCTTCCTATCCTCCCAGACCATGCCATGCCTCTTAGCTCTCTCATATCCTCTTCTGCCGAATGCCCTCCTTCACTGACTTGATAACAGCCCAAGTTCGAGTCCCCCTCCTGAGGACAAGGAAGGAATTGTGTGCCCAATGAGCACAGTTTGACTTGGTCTCACTGTGGAATGACTGAGCCTTCCCATGCTGCCCCTCCCCTCCCCTGGTTACTTTCCAGTGAGCTCCTGCCAGGACCAGCCACATGGGGGATTCTTTCTGGTGGAAATCACGTGGCTGGTCCTGGAGGCCAGGAAGGTGGCCTGCTACCAAGGCCTTCCCAAGTTTCTCTAATAATGCTAAGTTCTGAATGCCCCATGACCACCAGCGGTCTAGGTGACCTCCTGTACCACAGAAGTCATATGCTAGCCATGAGCCACATGCAGCCACCACACACTAGAAACCTGGGCCCAAGGACTGAATTTTCATCATACTTAATTGCAGTCTGTTCAGACAGTCACGTGTGACTTATGGAGACTATTTAACAATCGTGACCGTAAACACTTTGAGTTCATTTGATCATTTTGTTAGTGACACTCTATGAGACGAGCCCCCGGGTTCACAGATGGAAAGAGACAGCACAGAGAAAGGAACTGAGAGCCTTAAGGGTACCCTGGCTAGAAGCAGCAAGGCCAGGTCCAGATGAATGAACCGCTGCACACACTGTGAATAGAAACGAGACCAGCAATCCCAATCCTGCAGCCCGCACTAGTCCTTGGATTGTGCCATCACATCAAGCCTGTGCCAGTCTGGGCTCTGGCAGCGGCTAGGCTGAAGCTCATGCTTGCCTACGAGAGTGAGAAAGACACTACAAGTGAGGGCTCATGGCTCCCAGCCTGCCCACTGTCCAGCCCTGAACTGGCTGTGAAGCAACAGAACTCTGCTTCAAGGGACAATGCATACAACCTCTAAAACAGCTATTTCCTCTGCCCCCCCACCAAGTGTCCCCTTCTAGGCAGCCTACGATGTCCAGGGCCCCATGAACAGAGCAAGACAGGACACAGTACCCGAATGACCCTCAATCTCCAGGTGATTAGAGAGTGGGGTCTTGGGGACTGAGGATCAAAGCTTCTTTAGAAGGTTCCAGAACTTTTGGATAATATTGTAGAATCATTCGTGGGATATCAGGATTGAGTGAGGACAGCCCCAGACAGTGATATGGCTGGGTCCGGCTTGAGTTCAGATTCCAGGACAGCCTGCGAGCTGTTCAGCTTTGGGCTACATTAACCTCTCCTCACCTCCATTTTCCTATGCATAAAGTAGGTAAGGCAGACCCGTGACCAGCTGGGAGGCGAGCAGTTGTAGGGATTAAATGAAGATTGGTGCTGATATTAGGTTTGCCTGTATCCCCCAACAGAGAACCTTGTGTCTGCCTGTATCAACTCCCCTGACAAGGGCCTTGTGACTGCTTCACCTGAGCTTGAACCTGAGGGCCTGAGGGACAGCAACAGCTCACTAAAGTCACCTTCTTCCTGGAAGAATGGTCTAAGTTCCTTCAGGGCCATGGTGTTCAGAAGTTCTCTGGGCTAAGCCTAGGCTGTCATGTCTGCATGGGATTAAGCGGGGGCAGCCTTGGCAGCCCAGAGCAGTTTGGAGGCTGGGGACCTCAGGCATTGCCAGTCTCTCCAGGAAGAGCTGCCCTGTCCTGCCACTGCTTTCCACTCCTCTCTTATCTTATCCCTCTTTCCCTGGATGCTGGTCATGGTTATCACCGTGGCATCAGTGACAGAAGCCGGCTGGGCACAGCCCCAGCTATGTCATTCCATGCAGGGGAAAACCCTAGCACAAGCACCCTCCACCCTGACCATGGCCACCCTCCACCCTGACCATGCCCAGTCCCCATAGCACGAGCACCCTCCACTCCACCCTGACCATGACCAATCCCTTCTGACCTGTCCTCAGCTCCCTTGGAATCAACAGCCTTGTTCTCTTCCTAGACTCTCATCTTCATCATGATCCTGCCTCCAGGGAGTCTTTCACACAGCCTGTTCTACCACAGACCTGATGAGGTCTAAGCTGGACCCAGGGGCCAATCCTTCTCTGCTTCTCCACCCACAGGCCCTCGAAAGAATAGTCTCTAAATCCAGAATAGGCCTAGATCCTTCTCCTGGCCCAACCCAGAGGCTTCACTCCTTGTCTGGGCAGTAGGGCTGGGCAGAGGAACTAGACAGCGTCACCATGAGGACCAGGGATGCTGATATACAAGTCACACCTCCAGCAGGAGAGTTTCTAAGGTTCGAGGCCAGTTCAAGTCAGACACGGAAGGAAAACACTTCAATCTAGTTAATGTGAAGTACCCAGAATGGCCAAGCTTGTGGAAGTAGAGAAGAAAATGATGTCATTGGGCTGTGATAGGAAGTGGAGAGTCTGTGTCATGGCTTGTAGCTTCAGTGGGTTGACTGAAGTCTTGGGCCGGGGTGATAGGGCTGAGGCTGAGCCTAAGGCTTCCAAGTTGCTGACACCAGAGAATTTGATGGAGGCTCTAGCATAGATGTAGGAAAGGCTCTGGTCCGGGTGTGGGGATGGAGGCCCTGGTCCGGGTGTGGGGATGGAGGCCCTGGTCCGGGTGTGGGGATGGAGGCCCTGGTCCAGGTGTGGGGATGGAGGCTCTGGTCCAGGTGTGGGGATGTCTCAGCACAGGTATGATGGTTGTCAGGTCTCTGGACAAGCGTGATGGTGCCTGTGCTCAGATGTGGTGATATTTTACAGTACTAATGGACCTTGAGCTGCTTAATCATAAACAAAAGTTTGATTGAAGTGGAAATCCTTAGATTAAGTGTTTTTAAAATAGATTAAAACTTGAATTAATTGTAAAAACAGTAACCTGTAGGCTTAAAACAACAAGTTATAAAATAGATCAAGGGCTCCAGTGCTTAATTCTTTTCTTTGAGTCAGGGCTTTGCTGTATATATCAGGGTGACTCAAACTCATACTCTCGCTGCCTCGGCTCTCGGAGTCCTGGCTTACAGGCATCTGCCACCACACCAGGGATTTAAATGCAAAGCTTTTAGAAAGAAAGCGCTCAGGGACTGAGGGTAGCAAAGGGCTCTCAGCTAACCCTGAAAGCACTTTCTCCCACAAGTTCAAGGCCAGCTGACCTACAGCGAGACCACACCAGCAGCAACAATGGGCCCACCCTTGTTCTGTGAAGCCCTGATGACAATAAAAGACAAGTTGTAGGCTGGAGAAAGACCTGCAACCCATACACCTGGCAAAAGCATCTGAACAGACAAATAAAACTGTACAAACCCAATAGTTAAAAAAAAAAGTAATCAGTCCAAAAAGTGAGCCTAAGGATGGACAAACAGAAAGGATCCTACCCTGTATCTGGGTATACCTGGCTCACCCTATCAGACACTAGAGATGTGGTTAGAACCCCAGTGAGAGATAGGGCACACTCTTATCACAATGGCAGAAATAAGAACTTGTGTTATCAGGAAGTGTGGCACAGATGGAGAAGCCAGGTCACTCACAGATTGCTTATGGGAATGGAAGAGGGTGACACCAATGCTGTAGTTCAACCTGGAATGTCTCCAGAAGGCCCAGGTAGTAAAGGGCTGGTTCCCAAGAGAGAGTAGAATCATGAGGGGGTGAGGCTATAGGAAGTTTTCAAGTCACTGAAGGTGCCATCAAAGGGGAGAGTGGGACATGCTCCACCCCGTCCCTGACTGTCACCATTCAGACTCAAAGTGTGCAGCTTAGCTCCATCACCCTGTTGTGATGAGCTGCTTCAGAACCAAAGCAGCAGGACCAACCCATTGTGGGCTAGACCCCTGAACCGTGAGCCAAAGCAGCCCTTTGCCTTCACAGCCTGGTGGTCTCAGCAGATGCCATGCAGTGATGCAAAGCTGACATTGCCTGCACAGGATGTCTTAGGGCTTTATCATGAAGCTAACCCTCATCAACAGTATGCTGGCACTCCTGGCATTTAGCACAGAGAACTAGACACTTACATCTGTAGGAAAAAAAAAATCTGTACACACACATTCACCGCAGCTTTATCTACAATGGCCCAAGCCTGCCAACAACCCAGTTGTCCTTCAGCAGGGGGATAGCTAAGCCAAGTGTGCTGCCTCCGAGCTGTGGACTGTCGCGTGCCTGCCGAGAGGAAAGAACTGTTCTTGAACACAGCAACTTGAATGAGTCTAGGCGATTACCTTGAGCAAGAAGGGATTCTATAGGCTGCACACTTCACCACTCGGTGTATGCAACCTTCTAATAGGACACAGTTATGAGCACAGGGCGTGGGTTAGTGGTGTGTGGCCCCGAGGAAGGGAGGGTGTCACGAGGTCCTCATGTTTTGTATCTCTATAGTATCAGTGTCAGTGTCCCGGGGTGACAGCATCCTACAGTTCTACAGGCTGTCACTGTGAGGGAGCTGGACTACAGGTCCCTGGGGTCCCTGGGGTCCCTGGGGTCCCTGGGGTCCCTGGGGTCCCTGGGGTCCCTGGGGTCCCTGGGGTCTCGGTGTTCTTTCAATTGCGTGTGAGTCCATAATCAGCACAGCATAAACTTGATTCAGAATATGCGAAACGGTTAAGTTTGAATTTGACATAAACAAAGATGATTAAGTAGGTGTCCCATAAAACACTTGGGACACGCATAAATAAAACTGATTTCTTACTTATCTCGAAGCCAAATTTAACTGGGAATCTCAAATTACATCTGGCATCCTACTCCACCCAGGAAAGGGCAGACACTTGCCATTCATCCATGCTCTCTGCTCACGGTTCTGGAACCCTACCGTGTGCCGGGTACCATTCTAGGCATAGGGGATTCGGCTGTCCTGACCCTCATGCTGCTGACCTTGTAGTGGGAGCTAATGGGCAATAAAGACTCAAAGGGATGTGCAAAGAGGGTCTGCTCAAATGGTGGAAAGATAAAAGCAGTGTGGTACACTGAGGCTAGGTGGACACTGAGGAGAGAAGTCCTCCTGAGAAAAGGCTAAACCCCACCCTCATGGACAGCGTGTGCAAAATCTCTGGGTGGGAGCATGATGGTTGTCTCAGGAGTTCAGGGCTAGAGGTTAGTGAGCCGGAGAAGACAATATCCCTGAGAGGTTTGCGTCTTTTCCTACCCAACATGTCAAACCTGGAAAAGCTTCTGAAGCTCAAAACCCTCCTGGTCCCTTGAGCCCAGGATGCAGGCTTTTCCTGCATTTTGAAGGTGAGCCCCACATCCACCCTAAATGTGGGGCAAGGCTTGCAAGCCCAATAGCCTGAGGACTGCTGGCTGGCTTCCGGGAAGGTGGGGCCTGGCCTCTTGGGGACCCTTGACATGCCACACTGTCCACTCTCTCTAGTCAAGTATGTAAGTGGCTTGAGCAGCCACTAAATGGAGCTAGTCTTATCTGGGCCTCGCCCTCACTGCTTGGGGCTGGGTCCCTGTTGTCCCCCATACGCTAGCCACCCTGCAGCCATGCCCAGAATAGAAAACCAGCCCCCAGACCAGACAGGGCAGGGCAGGAAGGGACAAGACCAACACCCCTTGTGAGCAAGAGGTGACTCCATGCTCAGGTGGAATTCCATCCCCCTTAGCTCACCTCCCTGGAGCTAGTCACATTCCAGCAGGGCTGGCCTGTCCCAGTGTGGGGCCCTGTCCTCAGGCTGCCTGTCTGTCCTGTCTGGTCTCACTCCTCACTGTAGACAGGGGCTGCTGACAGCACATCCTTCCCTAGGACCCTCCAGAGCACCTAGCACACTTTACCCTGCAGGTACAGCAAGGCCTCCACAGCCAATGGGAAGGTACAATGTCGTCCCCGGGACTTGGAGAGATTGTCACCAAGCCAAGAGATAGCAGAAGCCACCTCAACATGAGGGCCAGGGAATGTTTCCTATGCAGTCCAGTGGGGTCCCAGGTTGTCCCTGTTCTGAACACCTCCCTGCCAGCCCCTCCCTCCCCAGAGCCCTCTGTTTTACCCCTACTTCCCTGCACCACCACCCCCAGAGGCCTAGTGTCCTAAGCAGTTCCTGCTCTTCACTCCCTCCATGCTTCCTGGGCCTCCTCCAAGGTACCAGAACACTAGCCTTCGCCACCCCCAACCTCCAGGAGCACCTTGCTGTGCTCTCTAAGACCTGTCTCTTCTGCTTAACCTGGTGAGGGGCACACCTCTAAGCTTAGCCCAAAGACTGCCTATTATACTTCCCAAACTCCTGGGTGTCAACACTTGCTACCTCTGAGACCTTTCACCCCACCTCTACCAGAGAGGGAGAGGGACCCACCCAAAGCTCGCCCCATTAAGCGGCCTCTGGCTACTCCTGACAAATAAGGCCTGCGTTTGACTCCAGCATTCTCAGCAACCTCACTGCCTGTTACCAGTTTCAGACAGGGAGCCCCTACTGCTCTTTTAGGATTAAACAACCCCTTCCCTCTTTTTTCTTTTTTTTTTTATTGAGTGCAGGGCATTATGAATGCTGACATTGCACCCCTGAATCCCAGGCCTACTATGCTGACTGCCTTCTTCCTGAGGTGCCTCTGCTTATCCATCAAGGCCCAGCTAAAGTTCCCTGTCTTCTCTCAGCCATCTCTTGTAGGAAACTGTACTGCTTCTGTGTCGGGGCCATGGTGATTTGAGTGAGAGTAGCCCCATATTTGAATGCTTTGTCATCAGGAAGTAGCACTATTTGAAAGGATTAGAAGGATTAGGGGGTGTGCCCTTGGAGTCATTGCCAGTGGACTTTGAAGTTTTAAAAACCCATACCAGGCCCATGATCCTTCCATAGCCTCACTACCCATCTCTGCCCAGCTGCTATAGGCCTTTCCCTACAATGCCAGACATGTGGCCCTCATGCTAACTTGGGTACCTTGAGGACAAGGACCATGGATTAATTAGTTCTTTCCCTGCCACCCAAGGGACAGGAAAGAGATCATTCAACAACACAAGTGTTACTGTGACCATGCTTGAGATGTCTCTTTCCCTCCAGTGTCCTGTGACTTGAACCACCAACCAGAATGAGTGAGCTTAGTATTCTACCAACCTGAGTAAAGTGGCCTGTGACATCAGTCTAGAAATAATGTGCCCCCCCCCAAAAAACAACAGGAGAGACTTCAGTTGCCAGTCATCTTCCCCAGAGGCACCTACAGTCTCTGGCCTGCCTTTTTGTAATGACCCCTACCATGGCAGATGCTGAAGCACATTGTCCACCATGCCCTGGCCACCATAGCCTGGTTCTGGAGTCCCCTGAAGCATCACACTGGTCCCCTCCCTTTTCAGGGTGCACAGGGTATTCCTGTAGCAATGGAACATCAGGGGCCTGCAGAAGGCATTTGTGACCTTTCTCCTGGATCTCCTGGCCCGCCTTTCTCTCACACTGACTGCTAATGAGCCCCAGAGCCTGTGGGCAGCTTGAATCTTGTCTCTGTGAGGCAATAAGTAATCAGCATGACCATGATCCTTCCACTGCCTCACTACCCATCTCCGCCCAACTACCATATGCCTTTCCCCACCAGTCAAGCAGAGAGTCCAGTGCAACCTGGTGTGTCCTGAGAAGGGGTTGCTTTATAGTTGGACAGGGTTCCCAACTAACCCTCACACTCAAGACAGAAAATGGTCCCTAGATAGACAGCACCCAAGGGTGCTGTGGTGATTTGAGTGAGAGTAACCCCATATTTGAATGCTTTGTCATCAGGAAGTAGCACTATTTGAAAGGATTAGAAGGATTAGGGGGTGTGGCCTTGGAGTCATTGCCAGTGGACTTTGAGGTTTTAAAAACCCATGCCAGGCCCAGTTTCTCTCTCTCTCTCTCTCTCTCTCTCTCTCTCTCTCTCTCTCCCTCTCTCTCTCTCTCTCTCCTCTCTTCTCTCTTCTCTCTCTTTCCCCCTCCTACTCTTTCTCTCTATCTCTCTGTTTCTGTTTCTGTCACTGTCTCTCTGTTTCTGTCTCTGTCTCTCTTTCTCTCTCTCTACCTACAGATCACAATGTAGCTCTCAACTACTGTTCCAGCATCATGAGGATAATAGACTACACCTCTGAAAACATAAGACAGCCCTAATTAAATACTTTCTTTCATAACTGTTGCCTTCGTTGTCATGTCTCTTCAGAGCAATAGAACAATGACTAAGACATGTCCTCACCAGCAAATGTAGAAAATCTCCCTTTCTGTGCCCCCCACACCTCAGGCAGGCCCAGCCTGAGTTCCATTCATACCCAATGTCTACCTGGACCTTGCTGTCTCCACAGTCCATTTCTATGACCTCTACCCCTCTCTGCTTTGAAACCGAAGTACCTCTTAGCTGCCATAGGCCCTGATCAATGTTCCGCATGCAGCACTGCCATCTCCAGGGTCTGGTGTGCAGCTGTTAGTGGCACCCCAACCCATCCTGAGTAAGAAAGCTATGGAACACAGCTGCATCCCAGAAGAGGTGAGGAAGGAACAAGAAGGAAGTCTCTCTGGGAGTGGGTGTCATGGCTGAGACTTGGACAAAGAGAAGCCACATCAAGACATCCTGTCAATTTGGGATCCTCCAGGAACCCACAGACCAACTAGAACACACTATGTACCAGGCATAGGTCTCGTCCCTCTGGGAATGTCACCTCTTTTCTCAGCCAAACTCAGCTGTCTTTGGGCCTCCCTCTTCCTAGAAGCCCACTGAGGTTTCCCTGTGACCCTGCAGTGCCCACAGGCCCAGAGCAGCATGACCGAGCAGCAGCCTCAAGCCTTGTGCCTAGAACCAATTGTGTAGCTTAGGAAGCTCTCTTACCAGAGCTGCTAGCCAGCTTCACTCTGATCCATGGGCTAGTCTCACACCTTACCCTCACTACAGGCCAAGCAAGCATCTGTGGTAAAGAGACTGGTGACAAAGGAGGGAAGTTGCTACCTTGTGCCAGCCTCCAAGGAGTGAGACCTTCCAGGAGGGGTAGCACCTGTGACCACCAATGTGCCCTGGGACTTGGAATACAGCAGTGAAAGGGAACGAACAGCTGAGATGCCTGAGGGATGGCCCATCTGGACAGATGATCCCTGAGGCCAATTTACCTGGACATCAATCTGGGGCAGACAAGGTCTCTTTTATTCACCAAGGCTGCTCAGAGGCCTATGATGGGGGAGGGGCACTAGAAAGGGGGCACTCCCTCTTACCTTTCTGGATACAAGCCCGGCTATGCTCTCACAGTATGTAAGCCCCCGGCCACACCTCCAACTGGCTTTCTCTGGGTGCTGCACATGTCTGCAACATGAACCCACACCTACCCTGGCCAAGCGCAGAGGATGGTAAGTCAGGTCCTAGGTGGGCGGCCTTCCCTTCTCACCTCAGTCCTGGCAGTACTGGAATGAATGACAGAGCCAGATTGAGCTCAGGTGACCCTGCCACCTTCTCAACCTCTGCAGTCATGTACACATCTGTGCAGAGAATATGAACACTGTGGCCAAACATGCCTGGCCCCAGGGATTAAGGATCTCTAACATAGGACCTCCTGCCTGTGCCTCAGTTTCTCCACCTGTAAAGAAGGGTTCAAGTAACACCAGCTCATGGGGATTCTATGAGCTGAAATATCTAGGCCAGAAGATGTGTAGCCCCGTGGGATCTGCTCCACCAGGACAAGACACTGTCAGTGTCACCAGGCCAAACATCAGACTCTCATGTTTGAGCTTTTCTGGGAACTGTCTTTGTTTTTTGCTTCTCCAGTTTTGAGAGCATCTCAAAAGATGAAGTGATGGCTGCACAGAAAATCAGAGACGTATACCCAAGGCCTGGCTCTCCTGCTCCCAGAAACCACCCAGCTAGTCAGTCAGACCTAAGGATGGGCCCCGATCCCCATTTCACCATACTCTGTGTCTGTGAATTCCCCATCCACACACATTGATACCTCACAGAGCACAAACTCCCTCCCACTTCCAATGCCCCATAGGCCTTCTGGGATCCAGCCCAGCCTCAGGCCTCAACCAGGGGCACAGCCCACTCAGGTAGCACTGGCCTAGGTGTCTGTCAATGCCTGGTCAGGCTGCTGATGTGTGAATACTCCAGAAACGGGGTTCCCAGCATCCCGTTGGTCCCTTTGCGTGTTTCAACAGCCATGGCGGGTCCTTAGGTTTGCCAGAACCTGCCTCCCTCTGTCCCTATCTCATGGTGCCTTGGTTTTATTTTCTGAACCTTTGGTCCCATATGCTTCTCCTCATGGGATGGGCCAGCCAGCTCCCTTTCTCCCTTTTCCCAGCCAGGCTGCTGGAAACAGGAGAAATCCTGCCCTACTCTTCTAGGCTAGACATAGATCTTGGTTGACAAGACAGGAAGTGGGTAGCCGCTCTAAGAGCTGATCCATGTGGATGCCTCCAGCAACTGCCTTGGTCCTTCCCCGGAGTCCGTTTATACAGCTGGCCCTGGAGCCCTGAAGACCCCACAAGCCTTCCACCTCCCTCCTGGTGAGAAGTACCCATTTTGGTTATGTGAATGTTTAGTATTTAGCCGATAAGCTTCATATTGTACACCCCTGGCACCAGAGTGGAGCAGAAGAAAGCTAAGTGCAGCGCTGGGCTATTCCAGACCCGCCCCCGTCGCCAAGGACCTCACTGCGGTGTCCTCCCTGCAGCCTACCTTCCGGCCCGCCTCGTTATTGTGTAAATTCATAAGCGTCCGGGCATTCTGCTTGATCTCCCGGGCATCCACGAAGACCTTGGCGAAGCCGATGCCGTAGCGGATGTCGGCAGAGCAGCCACCCCACTTCCAGCCCTCGTCCCGGTGGTACTGGCCTTGCTTCTCCTTGTCGCAGCCACAGTCGCTCAGGTTGCCCTGGGTACAGGCAGCAGTGATGGCATGGGCCACGCCCGCAGCGATAATCGCATAGGTGAAGGCAGCCTCCCGACTCCCTGGGGGGCAGAAGAGTAAGAGAGAGCTTTGTAAGAGCTGATCCGGGAGACCCTCTGGTAAGGGCAGCTAGGGAGAAGGTGAGGTCCGGTTCGGGAGAGAGGCTGAGCACGGTGCAGTGGCTTTTCCAAAACTCAAGCAGAAGCCTGATGCTGCCTGTGCAGAGAGCTCCTTAGGGTGGTGATGATACCTGGGACACTAATCAAGTTCACGCTCACTCTCCTCCAATCCTTGGCCCTTGGCAAAGCTGAACGTGGGGGTGGGGAGCTTCTATTCCATGTCCACCCAATGCCTCTGCCAGCAAGCTTGACAGGACCATGTCACTTGTAGTGTTCAGATCTCAGAAAAGCGACATTTGAAAAACCTGCAGAGTGCTGAAGGCTGAAGCTGGGGCCATTAATCCTTGCCTCTGTGACTTGACCAGTGACCACCCCCACCCTGTGCCTCCATCTCCTCCCCGGCTGTAGCAATGACAAGTAGCATTAAGCATTTGTCTTCAAAGCTCTGTCCAGTACTTAGCAAGGGGCATGGGTTCCACTGTAAGGGGTAGAGAGGCGGGAGCATCAGGATGTAGCCAATACTTGAGTGGGTGCAAGTATAATGTTGCTACTTAGTTTCTCTGGGCCTCAGTCTCCCTCCCCTCTGCCAACTAGGTTCAAGGGACGTGTGTGCACTGTGGGGTGAAGGAGAGCCGGACTTGCCCATGGTGATCCCTGAATGAGCCCTGGGATCTTACAGCCTTGGTGCTGAGGAAAAGCAGAAGCTGGAGCAGGTGCATAGGAGGGGAGCCCACCTCAGAAGGATGTGTGTTCTGGGAGCTGGGGCAGAGTTGGCAAGGGGCTGCTGGGGAAACGGAGCAAGCGGTGATAACCCTGAAAGTAACCTAGACCTTGGCCTAGGGCTCCCTTCAACCTGCTTCACACACCTCCTGTCCTGCCCCCAGCCATTGCTGCTCTGGTGTCCTCTTGGCTGGGCAGAGCCAGTATTGCTCTGCCTTTCATAAAACCCACCCACAGCATTCCCATCAACACAGGCTTATGTCAGGTTTCATTTCTGCCACTAACTGGCTACTATGGGATAGTCTCTCTTCTCCAAGACCCTGGTCTTTCCATCTGTGATCCTGCTATAATACCAGTGCCTAGCCAAGAGAAGAATGTGAGTCCCATGAAAAATGCTTAGCCCAGAGCTTGGCTTAATAACTGGAGCCCCTGTCCTTCTTCAAAACTGCAGCTCAACACTGTGGCTTGCAGAAGACACTTAAAGTACCTGCTAAGTTCCCCAGGTCCATAGAGAGGCAAAGAAAAAGTCCCCCAATCTGGGTACCAGCTCACTCCAGAAAACCAAACCCACAAGAAACAAAACTCTAGGAAAGGCACTGACATCAATGTCAAACCTGTAAAGGTTTTGGAGAAAAGGGGCCATCAGAGGTGACCAGTCCACTCTTTTCAGCTGTGTGACCCCAGGTGAAGCAACTGTGTCTCTGTGCCCAACTCCTCCACTATTAAAGGGATTATAACAGCACCTGCTCTCCAATGAGGTTGTGAGGAAGATAAAATAGTTAGTACTGTTAAAGTAGGAGAAAGCATGCTAAACAGTAGCCATTACAGCATTTATGGGGGACAGCACTACCTGGTTCTCACAAAGCCAAAGTGGGAGGGGGGCAGCTCTTTTGCCTGCATTTCATGAAGCCAGGAGAGTGGTCTGGATTATTCAGGGCACCCAGAGCAGAGCTCCATACCTGCCCCTGGCTATCTCATATGAATGAAAGCTGTCCTGGGATTAGATCACTTCAGAATAGGGGAGGTCATTGCTTCAGAGTCCAGCAGGTGGAAGAAGCTATGCTCCCATAAGCAGACCAATATGCAAACTGAGGGGCGACCAGGAGCCTCAGCCTCAGCCTCAGCCTCAGCCTTCTCAGGCTTCTCCCTGTGAACCCTATGCTTCCTGTGGTAACTGTGTGCCTGCCTGCCACCCAGCATGTGTGCATCTCTGTTTCTCTTGGATCTCCTGAGCCACAGAGTGATGTAGGTGGTGAGTGGTAGTCAGCTGTTGAGGATGATGGCTACAGCTATGGCCTTGGCTTCTGTCCCTCACATTCCCTGAGGCGAGGGAAGTGTAGCCATGCTTCCAGTTAAAGGTGTACCTGACCACATCAGGCCATGCGTGGTGTCTTCCTTCCTGAGAAGATGGCGCTTGGCACCCCTGCTCTGAGAAGCAAGGAGGGACAGCTGCCCTCGCTTAGCATGGGTGCTCACAGGGCAGGTGCTATTCGCACCCATGCTCAGCCCTCTGGGATGCTGAAGAGCTGCTGTTGGCAGAATGAGACAGATCTGAGGGCTCCTTCAAACCTGCAGAGGCTGTGTGACCTCAAGGAATACACTTAACCTTGCTGTGCCTTGTTTAGTCCTTTCTCTGTGAATACCTCTAACCCAAATGGGATGAGAGGTAGGCACCATCCAGTCCACAGCACACACTTCCGTAAGGATCAGAAGTGACACCAGATTTGTAACTGGTGCAATCATGGCTGTTAGGAAGGTGCCGAGACCCCCTCTCTCACCCCCACCTTAGTTTCCTCATAGTCCTTCTTACTGCATCTGTCCCAGGTCACTCATTCCCACTGCCCCTAGAGAATATAACTTCCTTCAGTGTAGCACTCTGGCATAGATGCCTGCCTGGAGGGGGAGGAATGGAGACCAGCCACAACAGCAGCAGCAGCCTTGGGGTGCACGGGGTACACAGGGTGCATGGGGTGTGGCTCACTCACAGCTGTCCTCAAGAACAGCCCCTCAGCTGGAGAGGTGGCTAAGGAGTTAAGAGTCCTTGTTGCTTTTGCAGGAGACCCAGGTTCAGTTCCCAGCACTCACAACCACCTGTCACTCTAGTTCCAGGGGATCTCATGACCTCCACGGGCATCAAATGAGCACATGGTGCCCATATATACATGCAGGTAAAACATTCATACAGATAAAATAGAATAAAGTAAAATAAGTAAATAAATAAATGGCCCATCAAGTGAGTTAGTGACAGTACCCCCACTTTGCAGATGAAAAGACTGAGGCTCAGGTATGTCTGACCAGGCAGAGGCGGAGGCTATGGTGAACAGGCTATGTGCCTCTTAGCCCATCCTGTCTACCACAACCAGGGAGCCAGCACAGTCATCTCTGGGCTCTGCAGACTCAAAGGGACAAAGGTGGACAAGGAGGAACATTTGTTGTGCACCTACTAGGTGACAGACTCACACCTGGGTCTCTGTGCTATATTTTGCGACAGTCCCCAATGTAAGGCAATACCCAAATTTACTGGTAATGAAGGTTTCCTACCTAGATAGACTAAAGCTGTGAATCAAAGCCTTTGCTGGACAGCATTGTCCCTTAGGCCTGCCTTGCCACCTGCCTTGTCACTGTATGTGAGACTCATGGTTAGAGCTCTCCCCAGAATGCATCACTTCTGTCAAGAGATGGCATCTAGTTATCAGTTAATACTTGTCAGTAAGGTCAGACCCTGGCACCCTGGGAAGGAAATAGGGTGATGGCAGATCTAGCAAGGAAGGGTCCTAGATCCCCAAGTCCCATTCTCAAGAAGCCACCCAACACTCTGAGGCTGCCATCCCTGGATTAGGGGTGGGTAGGTAGTGAGGCTCAGAGAAAGGTATTGATGGATGTCACAGACACAGGTACAGCCAGAGGCATTGAGAGGTCACAGGGTGTCCCTATTCATGACCTGAGCCATTCCCAAATCCTAATGGTCCACATTCTTCCCGGCACAATTCAAAGAAGCCCTCACTGGGACACTTACTGAGTGCATCTCATTGAACTTGCAAAGTATCTGCAAAGAAGTTCTGAGAGGTTCCTTCAACTCCTGCAACAATGGTGGATGGGATCAGATGGCACCTCATTCATACAGAGTATGTCAAGTCTTCAGAAATGGGCTGCTGGTGAGGCTGTGTCTGAACACCTTGCGGAGATGGACAAACCAAGGCAACCAGCCTCTGAAAGGCAGACTGACCTTTGTCACCCCTTTCACAGAAGGCAGATCATGAGGCCCAGACACAAGCCCTGACAGCTGGGCAGCAGGGTACGACCCATTCTCCTGTGGCTCCTGGCTCTTATTCCAGCCCACCAATTCACAGCCCACCTTTCCATCAGACCTTCCACACATCTGGTGAGTGGATGCCAGCTCAGCTGTGGTGATGAGTCTGACCTGAAGTACCAGTAGCAGAAGAAAGGTCTCCATCCAAACCATGACCTCTGTCATCTCAGCCAAGCATGTGCCCAGCCCCTGCCCTCAGTGAACATTTCCTGAGCACCTACTGTGTGCTAGGCACTGTGCTGCAGGCTGGATGAACTGAGATGTGGGATTCAGGTGTGGCTCTGCCTTTGCAAGGAGACAGAAAGCAGATTACATCACTCTGTCAGCTGAGGACTTCAAGGAAAAATAAAAACACCTCAGTGACAAGAACTGGGGCTGTCAGAGTTTGAAAGTTTGGTGAGAAGAGTCTCCCAGACAGGGCCACCCAGACCATGTCTTTGGCTGGTGTGGACCGGGTAAGCCAGGGATGAGGAGGAAGAGACTGAGTAAAATAGGGAATCCTGCTGAGTGTCAGGATCCTGTCTTGGGAAGAGCCTTCTCCTGTCCCTAGAGTCAAAGAAGTGATTCCCAGAGCCAGAAACAGAAGAAAAGCCTTCCTGAGGTCACCCATGACTCCAGAGACTAGATTAGAACCAGTCCCCAGGCCCCCAGCGAGGAATCCCCTCCCTCCCCTCCACCTTACCCTCAAATCTCACTGGCCACATATCAGGGGTTTCTACACAGAAACCCGGGGAACCAAGCCCAGGTGTCTTCAGCTCAGCCTGAGTGACAGGGTGCTTGCCATCCACTCCCACTACTCCACACTTAGCTGGGTGACTCTGAGCCCACACCCTGAGTCCCTGAGCCCCAACATTCCCATCTGCGAACTTAGAACCCAGGAGGCCACTGGCAGGCTGCCCTGAAGAACAGTGAGGCTCCTAGGAGAATGTCAGCAAGGGGATGGGGGCAGGGGGTAAATGTTCCTGCAGAGGTGAGGCCAGAGCCTGGTTGACGCCCTCTGTGTTCGGCTCCATAGCAGTCCCATGGGGACAGAGGAAATGAGCCCTGTCCAAGCTGGCCCCAAAGATTCCATCCTCCACCCTTTGCGTTCGCTGCCCGTGGTTTGCACCGGAATATTATCTGGGTGTATTTACGGTATCTCACTGGAAACCACAGAGTGCATTGTAGATTTTTTTTTTCTCTTTTGCTATTTAAAGCCAATGGGTCAGAGAATGAGCAGTCTACAGTGACACCAGCAGAAATGTCCGGTGATCAGGAAAACAGGCAGATGGAAAAAGGTTGCTCTCGCCAGACTGGCGTGGTAGCTGTTCACAGCCCAGTGTTCTGCCACACGGTAGTTAGGAGAGGCTCTGTGCATAGCCAGGCGATTTAAGGGTTAGGAATCATGTGTGGGAGGCTGAGCCTGGTGAAGAGACAGGAGACAGGAATGGGAAAAGGACGGATTCACTCCACTCTAACCTGCTGCTCCAATCCCCAATCCAGGGAAGGAGACTCTATGGGTTCCTCTTCCTACAGAGTCAGGCCACGGCACACTGATAACTTCCCTCAATGGTCACCATCCATCCACTATGACTCTTCTCTAAGTGTCCTTTCTGCCACTCTATGAGGCACTATAAATGTATGCCGGTGGTTTCAAAGCAGAACCTACATCCTGGGTAACCTCTGCTTTCCAGCATGGCCAGACCCTGGGAGTTACCTTTTCATTTCTGTATTAGGAATTATGAACAATCTTTCTGAAGAGGTTGTTAGGAGTCTGACCCACACCTGGCAGGAATCAGTAAATGCCTCAAAACAGAGACATTTTTGGCTAGACTGGCATCTACCATGACATGGCTGCAATGTCCCCACTTCTGAGGCCCTTTCTGATGTCCTCTCCCTTCATTTGTGGTCAGCACTTTATCCATCTGCATTTTTTACTGACTGCATTTCTCCCCGTGAGGTTGTGGGGACCTAGATTATTGACCTATGAAATCTCCAGGTTGAGTGAATGACTGTGGGAAAGTGATTGTATGAGTTTGCATGTGTGTGGTGTGTGTGTGTGTGTGTGTGTGTGTGTGTGTGTGTGTGTGTTGGACTGTCTTCCATAGGGAAGCTGGGAAGACCATACAACAAAAAGCTCATCTCAAAGAATAGTGTCAGGAGAGCGAAAATCCAGGATGAACTGAGGCTTGCAAAAAAAAAAAAATGCAAACGAGACAAAAAGCCCTTTGTTGGCTGTGTTCTAAGCGAGAATGGGTAAAGAAAAGGGCTTTTGCTTGGGCAAGATGGCGCATTGTTAAGAAAGGCAGAGAGAAAGTGGAGCTGGCTGCCCCTCGCTCTATCTCCCTCCCTGGAAAGGACTTCCCATCCATCCTGCCAAGCAGCCAAACACTGCTCCACTTTCACAGGCTGTGGGTAAAAAAGACAGAGCCTTTTGGGGACCTGTAGGGGTTCTCAGGCAAGGGATGTGGATAGTCCCCTCCAGTAAAGGAGTGCAAGGCTCAAACAACTACCTCAGGGAGAAAGGATGACACACACTTTGGAGCAATGCATCAGAGTTTCCCAAGTGCTAGACAGAGGCGGGTGGACCTGAGGCTGAGTCCTAGGTCATGTGTGCCCATCCCTGGAAAAATTCTGCAGGAGGGTACCAAATCAGTGGCCGTGAGCATTTGGAAAGGAATGTAGCAGCCCCTGAGCACATGATGGGAAACCACCAATTCTTTGGTGATAATGCTGGCGACATAGCAAATTTCTGTGTGTGCAAAGAATGTGATTACCACCCAACATCCTGATCGAATCTGTTGGACAGCTCCCTGCCAGCGCAGAACCTTTGGATGTGATGGGCAGAACCTTTCCATGGGAAGGCTGGGAATGACAGAACATGCCTGTAACCATAGCCCTTGGGAGTGGGGAGAAGTTTAACACCATCCTCAGCTGCACAGTGTGTTTGAAGCCAGCCTGGGCTAAATGAAACCATGTCTCAAAAATAAAGGAAAACAAAGAACCACCTGGATTCCTGATTCTCCCTTTCTCTCTGAAGCCTCCCTGCCATCCCTGTGCATCAGCCCAGCATCCTGCTGGCCCAGCATCTCTAGAATCCAGGATCCTATACAAGTCACAATAGCACTGCTCAGCCATCCCCGCCACTCCTCTCCATCCTGTCCTGTCAGGCCAGCCCCTACTTCAGGTGACCTTGCAGGCAGCTCTGTGTTACAGCCCTTGTGGCCCGTCCACTTACAGTGTACTTCAATCCTGGCTTTATCTGTTCCCATCAGATGGTGAGAGTACCAGGTCAGAGCCTGTAGCTGACTAGTGTGTTGCTCACCAGCTTTTATTGCAGAGATTCTATCTGTGGGACAGGTGAGTGAGTGTAGCGTGTGCAAATAGGCATGAGGGGACCTTAGCCCATAAGCATTTAACAGCCTTGGATTTAACCAAACACTCCTCAGAAGCAGTGAAATGTTCTGGACTTAGGCTTTGGGTCTAGCTCTTCATTCTGTACCATGCATTCCTGGATATATGTCAGACATGTCTGTGAGTTTTTACTTCCCTTGTGTGAGACGTCTGGCATCTGAGTTTCCTGGGTGCCTTCTGGGAATTGCTGAGGAATGCTGACTGAAACAGATCTCATTAACCCCCGACCACATCAGATGCTAGGAAGGCCCCCCTGTTCTGGACCCATAGAAAAGATGTTGGGCCTGAGAGACAGGTGGCCCCCAAATCATACTCTGAGTTCGCTTGCCGGTAAGGATATCAAAGAGTGGCCATTCCCAGGATGCAAGCCTCTGCAGCACTGTATCTTGGAACAGCTGGGACCTCTGTGCAGAGGCTGCTTAAGTTGCTTCTCGTGCCTTTAGGATACTGGTGGACACGCTGGCCCTCTCAGAGCAAAGAGTGTTACATACTGAGTTCCCCCAATCACCAGCCATGAAACCAAGCCCCTGCCACATGGACTGGAGATCTAACCAGAGTGGAGGGGATCAGGAAAGTGATGTCCAGACAATGACTGTGTGAAGATGGTTTGAACAGGAGGTGATGACAAGCAGGCAGATTTGGGGACACAATTTGAAGTCAATGTAAAGAATTCAGATCAGTAGCCCTGTCCATCACCCCAGCATCCTGCTGGCCCATCCTCTCTAGAATACAGAATCCTGTACAAGTCACAATACCAACAGTTTCTGACACACACACACACACACACACACACACACACACACACACACACACACATGGCACCTAAGGCATGAGTCCCCAACTCCTGAGCAGAGTTCCTATCAGATTTCAGATTGGCACAGACTCCTTAAAAAGGGAAAGGAGATCCTCTGAGATCCAACCCACCAGGTGCCAGGATTTTACATCCTGTAGCATGTGGCGCTTCTGCCACCTGGCATGGTGGACCATGTTGGATGGACATGGTGAGAGGGGAAAGGTTGCATGCCCTCCCAAAGTCATGGGTGGAGCAGAATAGAAACCTGGATGTGTGATTCCAATTCTACAGCACATCTAGCTGCCCTGCACAGCTGAGCACCAAAAACGCGTAAAACACACAGCTTGAGACTGAAGGTCTCGACTCACATACACAGACAAATCCCTCCAGCAATGGGAAACTCACTACTGAGTCTCAGCCCTCTACAAAGCAGCCACAGATGCAACTAACTGGCTCTCACCTCACTATTACACTGGAAGAACAAGGCATGAGAAAGGGCGCCTCAGTTCCGGGCCATATTTGAGTCTCAGTGAAGAAGAGCAGAGAGTGAAGCTCCCCATTGGGTACTGCTAAGGCAAGCCCTGGACCCCTGTTCCATGCTGTCATTACTACCATGTCATCCTGGCCCAGTGGGGAAACCTGCAAGGCAATGGGGAAATAGGCAAAAGGCACAAAGAGGCAGCTCATGGGTAAGTAAATGCAATCCTCTCTCTTCAGTAGAAAATATGAACCATAGAGGTAGGTGTCAGGGAGCTCCCTGAGGGGTGTCCACTCAGCCTGGCAAGAATGTGGAGGTCTGAGAAGTCCTGTTGGGGAGGCTGTGAGTGGCACTATGGAATGACAGAGGTGGAATCTGCCACAGTCATCACTAACTACAACTGAAATGAAATAGTGTCATGGGGAGGTGTATGTGTCATAAGCCAGAAGGGACAGCCTCCCACCCTCTGCATTCATGGGAGGGTCAGGTCCTGTGATGAAGGAACATCACTCATCCATTGGATTTGAGGAAGAGACACACTTTTTAAGAAGATAGGGGTTGGGGATGTAGTTCAGCGGCAGAGAGCTTCCCTAGCTGGACTAAGGCTCTGAGTTCAATCCCCAGCACAGAAGAAAGAGATGGGGATGGGTGCAGCTAAAGGCCTCCTTAGGCCCCCAGGGGGTCTTCCTTGGGGTAGTTCTCAGCTGACTAAACATATCACATCATATACCACACTCTCAGGAGAGACTCGCTGTCTAGAAGCCTCTTACCTGGGCCCTCCTCCTGTTTCCTAGAGCCCTTTTCATAGTTCCCTTGGTTTTCCTCACTGCCTGTGACCTGTGACCTCATTCACAGGCAGTCTCTTCCCTTGCTCTTAGACCCAGACCACTCCTTCCACTTTGGGGGGGGGGGGTCCCACCTCTGGGCCCCTTTCAGCCCTCCAGCACCTGTATCAAGTCATAGACCACGCCATTGCTTGCTGCTACAAGCTCAGTCCCCCATAACTCACACTGAAGCTCTGACCCCTAGCTCTCCAGAATGTGGCTGCAATTGGAGAGGGCTTTAAAGAGGTGGTTAGGTTAAAATGAGGTCAATTGTGGGCCAAATCCCATGAGACTGGTGTCTTTTTAAAAGAACCACAAGCGTTTACATGAGAGGAAGGATAACCATGTGAGGACACATCCACAAAACAGCTTGAGCATGGGTGGTAGAATGCTTTTCTAGTAAGTTCAAGGCCGGGGTTAGATCTCCAGCACCAGGGAAGGAAACCTGTGGGGCAGGGGGTGAGGAGGAGCCTTATGCAAGTCCAAGAGAGGCTTCAGGAGAAAACAAGCCTGCCAGGCCCTGATCTTGAATTTCAGCCTCTGATAGGAATAACTCCATCTGTTTAAGCTCCAGATTTGGCATTTTGCTTCTTCTCCATGAGAGAGAGACAGAGTGCGGGGTCTCATGCTGGTGGCCAGCAAAGCATCTTGCCCTTGGGACGGACATGACTAGAAGTATGTATGTAACTATGTAACTATGTATGTATGTATGTATGTATGTATGTATGTATGTATGTATGTATGTAACTATGTAACTATGTAATCAGAGAAAGTAAGGGACTTTCACAGTGTGGCTGGAGATAGCCCAAGGCTCTTTCCTGAGGTCTTGAACTTGTGGTCCTGAGATTAAAATGGCCACCTGTCTGTACCCCTGGTCTAGCTGTTGAGGCCAGCACCATTCCTAGTTTGTCGGCTCCTTAGGCATTTCAATAGTCCCCTTTTCACCCGAGTGTGTTGGACTTAGTTTCAATTTCTACTTCCAATAGGCCTTGTCTGGGCATGCTCACAGCCTTCTCAGATCTCTATATGAAAATCCAGACACCCAGAAGGGAAGGCAGATCCAGGGAGCTCAGGCAGAACAGAGAATCACAGTTGGGATGGGCGTGAGCAGGTGGGAGAAAGTCTTCAGACCTCAGCACAGGGAAGTCGAAGCTACCTACCCTACCTCACAATCTACACTCGAACTCCTAATGTCCTGAGCTGACGGCATGGCTGCTCTCCATGCAAGACTTCCTTTCACAGCTTCACTTGCAGCTTAGGTGAAGCCATGTCACTAAGTTCTAGCCAATGGGATCTATGAAGATACAGATGGTAGGGCTTCTGAGAAGTCCCTACAAAGGCAACCTGTGTGTGCCCTATCGTTTTGAGTGCCAGAGAGGGGCTCCATATGTCACGGAGACTTCACCCCTGATTCTCCCCACTAGGAGATAGCTCTAGTCAGCTGAGGCAATCAGCTGGTGTGGGTGAGGAGACTTGGTTGAGGGACCCAAAAATCCCAAACTTGAGAGATAACAGGATACCTGTTACTGCAAGAGAAAGGTTTGACTCATATGAAGTCAATGGTGGGTCAATAACCATCAAATAGTGACAATGATTAAGGCTCAGCCCATACTTTGGTAGTTGTGGCTATGGTCAGAATCTTCCAACAAACCCTAAGTCTTAGAAATTCAAGCTCCTTCGTCTGGGCTACCTTGTCTTTGGGCTCTAGCTCCTACTCCCCCTCCAGGGTACCCCAACATCGCTAGGTCATATGTTTTCTCCTAGTTAGCTTTACCTGTCCCAACTGGCATTCCTCTAACCCAGTCCTTTGTTGCTTCCCAGGATACTGGTGGCATCCCTCTTCCTTAGACCGTGTTGAGGCTAATCCCACAGTATGCAGCCAAATGTGGGGGGTGCTATGGTCCAGGGGTGTCTCCATCCTGATCACCTCTGCCACAGCCCAATGGGTATCATCACAGTGTGGCCATGGGGTGGCTGTACCCATTCTAAAACAGCAAGCCATAAGAGATGAACTCTAGGGCTGGTGAGATGGCTCAGCGGGTAAGAGCACCCGACTGCTCTTCCGAAGGTGATGAGTTCAAATCCCAGCAACCACATGGTGGCTTACAACCACCCGTAATGAGATCTGGTGCGTCTGAAGTCAGCTATAGTGTACTTATGAATAATAATAAAATGAATCCTTGGACTGGCGAGAGCAGGGACTGAGCAAGTGGGACCGGCTGGAGCGAGCAAGGCAGACCAGAGCAAGCGGGGTTGACCGGAATAAGAGAGAGAGATGAACTCTGTCCTGGGAGACCCTGTCACTCACTTTGGCCAAGTCCTTTCTGAGCCTCAGTCTCCTCATCTGTAGCACATTCACTCATTATGTCCCAGCAAGTCCATCAGGTTTAAAACGATGTCACAGCACCATCCTGGGGGTTGGGATTTGAAGAGGGATAGAACATTTGAGAAGGACAAAGATGAAAGGGGACACGCAGAGGGCTTGGGAGACGGAGATTTCAACTGCAGTCTTGGTGTCAGCACCATCCTGTTGCCTGAGCTTGATTGATTGGTCCACTCCTCTCTCACCCAAAACAAAAACAAAACAAAAACAAAAACAACCTGATTCTGATGTTGAGGAGAAGGAGGAAGGAGAGGACAGGGGAGAAAGAAATTCATGTAGCCAAGATCCAGACAGGCAGTGCCAGGAAAGGGGCTCTGCAGGAGGGGACCTGCCTGTTCCTGTCATATTGACCACAGGGCCCAGTTCTGTAGTCGGTACAGTCTAGTGACCAAAGTAGAGCTGTGGCAAGACTGTCTGGAGACAGGGAAGGATGTAGTCACTGTGAGCTGGCCGGAGCCCCTGCCCTCCTGGAGTAGATAGAATGCACTGAGATAATGTGAGAAGTTGGTGAAAGCAGAGCCAAGGAAAGAGCCTTGAGTGCACACGGATGCTTTGGACTGTGGTACCCATCTCTACGGAATCACTGAGGCCCTTAAAAGAAGGCAGTGTTTAGAAAAGAGGATGAGGCTGGGTGGTCATGAAGAACCCAAGGTCTCAACAGCAGGTGGGCAATGGTTTCCTGCTGGCTGGGATGAGAGACTCTTTAACGGGTCTTTCCTAGAGTAACACTGTGATCTGGTTTCTACTTTAAAATTGTTCCTTCCTGATGGGAGCAAGGGGGAGGTGGGCTAGCCTGGGAGCCCAGATGACAGCAAAGAGGCTGGGGAATGTGGAGGATGCTGGAATGGACTGGTGCTAGGGCTGAGGAGAGCATCCAAAGGGGCCTTTGCAGAAGAGCTGTGTTGATAAGCACAGCTCAGAGGGACCTGTATTGCCCTGTGCTTCAGGGAAGGTCACAGTGTGGAAATGAGTCTGTTGACATCTTGGCCCCCAAGTCTGGATACCTACAAGGAAGAAGATGTCTCTACATCCTTTCCTACAGCCCAGGATCTCCTGAAAATCACTGACTTTCTCTACGCCCGTTCTATCACAAACATCACGACTGCCTTACAAGTTCAATGCATGTGTGTACGTGCTCAGGCATACATACACGTCTGCACATGCCAACCCTCCCCGAAAGCACTGCTGTAGGAATCAGGTAGATTATGTCATAGGACTGTGCATGCTGGACCACAGTAGGGAGTGGTGGAGACTGTGGCAGAGAATAGGTCACTCATACCTTACCCTGGTTGTATCTCAGCTCTAACCACCACAATGATTCCTTATGCACATTAAGTAACCAATAGATCCGCCTATTTCCTAAAAGAGGCTGCAACTCCTTCTGTGGGTAAGACATCCCACACTTAAATTCAGGTCTCATTTGAAAACATGGTAGATCTGCCAGCGAGCCTTTGGGCCATTAGTTGGTGCCTGAGCTTTGCCTGTAACCAACAAAGTGGCATAGCTTCCAGATGCAGTCCTGGACATCAGTCTGAGCCAACCATGTACAAGATGCAATCAGCAAGGGTACTAGAACTAGCGCAAGTGAAGGGAACACAGAGAGCTCCCAAAGGGTGCCTGTTCCTCGTGGCTCAAAAGACCCTGCGCAGGGTGTCTGATGGTCACATACCCACTTTGAGCTCCTTCCCGAAGACAGTACGCTCTCCCAGCGCTGAGCAGTTCCAACGGCCATTGCGGAACTGAAACTGACACTCGTCCAGGCCCATTTGGGAGCCTTCTCCTATGACGATGATGGCGTCCGGCCGGCTCTGGCAGATCGCCCGCTGTCTGGGAGCCAGGCCTGGGATCTTGTTACAGATGATGCTCGCACCCAGAGCTACCACCGAAGAGAAGCCACTGGAGGGGACACAGAGATAGGGGGTGAGACCTGGAGGAAGGCTCTGACTGGCAGGTGCTGGAGAGGGGGTGATGTCCTCTCAGCTACTACAGAGGACCTCCCACAGAGCCACAGTCTGGATGAAGTCTGAGGTAGGGCAGGGCAGGGCAGGATTTTGGCCACAAGTCTTCTAAACACCTAGCTGATGATCAGGAAATACCTGTCCCTGCAGAGAGCCATGACACCATGGAACCAGAATCTCAGAGAAGCAATTTTCTAGTGCCCAAGGGGGGCAGGCCCCTTTTCCATCAAAGCCTTCCTTCACTTTCTAACCTGGAGCAAGTTCACAACCCCTCTATGTATCTCAGAGCCTGCACTGATTAAACAAGAGCTTCTGAGAGGCCGTCTGCACCTCAGAGGATCGATAGGAAGCACATGTTGAGGTGCCATTTTTATCGCTTTTGGAACTTACGGTTCCCAGGGCTAGTGCTGGAGTCATCTGAACAGCCCAGGTAAAATTAGAATACTACAAATATGTCACACACAGAGTAGGTGACACAGGAGCCAGTCTTACCTACCAGACTGAGAAACCTCAAGGAACTTGGGGACCTTAACCCTCGGACCCAGCAGAGCGGTTCAAAGTCGCGGCAACTCTTAACCCGGACCTCCCTCCAACTGCCCTGGAGAGAAGGCCACGCCCCCTGACCTCTGCCTCCTCCCCTAGGGTAGCTGGGCCCCTAGTGAGCCAATGAGGTGTCCGGTCCCGGAGAAATCAGGGAGTTTTATTTTCTGCCGCGTTCCCCTTCTCCAGTCTTCAGTGTCTCCGCCCCTCGTTTCTAATTAAAAAGAAGATAATACCTAACGCGGCCAGAGCCAATGAGCCCGACCTCGCTTCCTGGATGCTGGATGAGTGGATGAGCGCAGGGCGGTAGTGCGCGGGCCAAGATGAAGATTAAAGCAAGTGGGGAAAAAAAAAAAAAAGAAAAGAAAAGCCATCCAGACGCGGGCGAATCAATAACACTTAAAACACACCCGCAGGCAGGCAGCGCGCGAGCCCAGAAGCCGCCTCTCGATCCGCGGTTGGGCTGGAGGCCGCCTAGTCCACTCAGAGCACACTTGGTTTTGAAATCCTGTTCCAGAGAGGTGGGGTTGGGGAAGTGGGAACCCTGAGGGTGGCGGCGTAGAAACACAAAGGGTCTGCCACACACGCCCCCTGGCCTTGGGTCCGGTTCTTCCCAAGGCAGCGACAGGAGGTTCACAGGTAGCAGGGGTGTATAGAGAGAGGCAGGTGTGAAGCCTACCAAGGTGGCCCTTTGGCGCTAGGACCTCTGTCTATGATTAAAGCCCCCCTATCCTCCAAACCGTGCTGCACACAAGTCTCTCTTCCTAAGTACAAAGAGAGAGAGGCCGCGCAGCGCAGCGCAGCGCAAAAAGCCACCTGCTTCCACTTTCCAGTAAGAGTGTCGCCTGCCCCACCTCCTGACACGCTGGGTTCTTTGGCTCCCACCCCAGCGACCCCAGGGTCGGCTGTCTTGCTATCCTTGGGTGGCGGCTAGAGAGCGTCTCTCCTTGGTGTCTCTGACTACCCATTAACTATCCCTGATCGTACAATTTGGTTCTGATTGTTAAATGTGCTGTCCTCCTAACTTGGGAAGGGGGTCTGAGGGTCGCTGGAATGAGGCGGTGCCAGGACTCTGAAAGGTGGTTTATGCTTTTGCCGGGGAACACCCCCACTCCTGGGCCCCCGTTTGCTACCTAGGGAGCCCTGTCTGCAAAAGGGCTCGCCCACAATATCGCGCGTAGAATTCCTGCTGGGAATTGAGCTCTCTAGGGGTGGCTGTGCTTGTGGTTTGCGCGCAGGGGCGGCAGGGGTGAGAGGGGGAGCGGTCCCTGGGGACCCCATGGAGCAGCTATTCGCTTCCAAAAACACCAAACTATCTGTTTCTGGGGGCATCCCTGACTCTGAGATCCTTGGGATGGCCCATCCCCTGACCGAGTCTGTGGAATTGTGTGCGCCCCTGGGTTGTCGGCTCGCGGGGAGCCTTTGTGCCCTCAGGGTTCCTGCACCGCCCACTGCCTCTCCTGAGCTAAGTTGGGCAGCGCGTCTCCCTCCCGGGCCCAGTCAACTTTGCCTCCGCCGCACGCACGGAAAGAACGCGCGCGGTGCTTACCCGATCCGGAGGTAGACTATGCCCAGGCTGAGAAAGAGGTGGCCCAGGCAGCGCCGCGCTTTCCGGGTCATAGTCCCCGCTGGTGGCGGGTGCCGCGGGCCGGGCTGTGCTGATGCCGCCAGCCGGGCCCGGCGGGGCAATCCACATAGCCTGCGCAGGGGGCGCGGGCCGAGGCTCCCTGGGCGGTCCGTCGGTGCGTCGGTCCGCGCTGGGCACTGGAGACTGTCCCAGAGCGCGGGAGCGGAGCCGGAGGAGGGGGGAACAAGCGCAACGCGGGGCGACGCTGCGCGCCAGCGATCGCGGCAAGTGTTTGAGGCGCGGGGACTGCGGGGCACTGCTGCCTCCCGCCCCCGCCCCTCCCTCTCCGCCCTTCCCCCGCCCGCCTCCCGGAGCGCCCGCCCCGCGCCCAAGCGCCCGCGGGTCGAGGATGTCTGCCCCGAGCGCGCTCCCGCGGCGCTCCTCCGAGCTCACAGCGGTGGGAGGCGGGGGCGTGGAGCGGAGTTGGGGGTGGAGGGCGATGGAATCCTGCCTGCCTAGCATCCTTCGCTAACTTGCCGGTTGAGACCAGCAGGTGCCCAAGGGCCATCCTCTGGGTGTAGAGGATATAGGCTCATTCCAGAACCCTCACGCCTTGTTAGAGCTCTGTCACACTGGCCAGAAACAGGGAACTGGGGTGGCGACTCCTGCAGAACTATTACCCCACACATTCTCTCCTCACCCTCGTCTGTGCGAGGGGCTGACTACACTGAAGGCGAGACGTGACAGGATCCTCCAGAATCTTGCTACCAGTGGAGACTTGGAATTGGACTGGAGCCCAATGACCAGTAGCAGAACCTGAGGGCGCGCGCAGGTGAAAGCTCAGTGCGCTCTCACGGCGACACCTGCTGGGTGCGGTAGGTGGTGCATTCTGGCCTTCTGTCTTTCTGATCAGAGACACAGACGGCAAGTTTCAGTTGGAGAAACTGAGGCTCATGTAGGTAAAGTCAAACTCAAAGTCACTAACTGGTGAATAGCCAGATTAGAACAAGGTAGCCCCAAATCTAGTGAACCCTACTCTTCTTTCCACTCCGGGCCTTCCAGACTGCAGTTCTTCATGCACACCTTCATGTACAGCTGTTGTTCACGCATGCATCCACGGGCTACTGGCGCCAGCCATGGTGACAACGGTGGATTCAAGGAACACGGGAGACCTTGGTCTGGGGAATATGGCCACTACATTGTTCAGCCATTCTCCAGTGCAAGGAGTTCTCTGTGCGCTCCTGCCTTGCCTCTGGGCAGGCCTGTGATAGCTTCCTCATTGGCAGGTGCAGGGTGATGTAAATGGATGCATACAGGAGCCCTGTCCAGTAAGCACATGCAAAGCTTCAGTTGGCACTGGCTGGTGAGAAGGTCACAGGACAGGGTGATGGGAGAGAGGGTTCAGTGCACTAAAATGTTCGTTTTAGCTCTGAGGAGGTGGCTGTCCCCAGCAGGTCACAGGATTTGGGCCCATTATGGTAGAAGCTAGGAGTGGGTGAAGGAGGAGCAAGGATGAAGAGAAAGAAAGCCAGTGATGTGGAGGGAAGAGAGGGGGACTGTAGTTCTAGAAGAGTTTAGAGTCCAGTGGAGACCCTAGAGAATAAAGCAGGTAACTGATTTGTGTGAGTGTATGTATCTCTGGGTGTCCCATGGAGACACTGATGGGACCTGGGAAGGGAACTGGACACCGAGGAGCCTGTTGGACTAGGGAGAATGCAACATGGGTTCAGAGACAGATGGGACATTTGTGCTGGAGAACTTTTATTGCCGTTTTGGCATGGAGCTGGCTGAAGTGGAGATAGCCTTGTACTGCTGGTCTCCCCCAGCTTCCACCTCAGGGGTGCTGGGATTACAGGCTGTGCTCTCCCACCCTGCTTTATAGGATGTCGGGGATTGAACCTAGTTCTTTTCTAGTGCTAAACCAGTACTTTCCCAACTAAGCTATATCCCACACACACACCTGGGGGAGGAAGGTACTTTCAGAACATGGCCAGTACATTGTTCAACCCTTCTCCATTGCAAAGAGTTCTCTGTGCGCTCCTCGCTCGCCTCTGAACAGGCCTGTGATGTCTTCCTCAATAACAGGGAAAAGGTAGTGGTGCAGGTGAACGGATGCATACAGGAGCCCTGACCCACCCTAATGACTGCTGTGCTGTGAGGAAAACAGGAATACGAACAGCAACTGCAGCCCACAGTCCTAATTGTGTCCTTGACTGGTGGGATCCATTGTGATTGCTACACAGGTCACTGGAGGCCCTCCAGATACCACCATCCACTCAGTCTTCCTAGCTTCAGGTTTGCCCAGATGAGTCGTTGTGGTCAGTGTCCCGTGTGTCGTTCTGGGTGTCCTCTTCACGCATAGCACATTTTCTTGTATTCCTCCTCTGTCTAGTCATCTTCAGACAAAGCATCATCTGAGGTCTCCTCCAGAACATCTCTCTGGTGTGTCTCTTCCAATATGCACCGTTTAGAGCATCTTAGAGCAGAGTCATGCATGTCACAGATGTTGGGACACGCATGACCTGCAAGTCCTGTGTCCACTGTCCACTGTGGTGCCAGACCTGGCAAATGCTGAGGGCATCTGCTGGGAAGGGGAGAAGGAGGAAGAATTGATTGGAGAACAAGCTGAGACAGAAGAGTAGGTGGGAAGAACCCAGTCTCAGCCCTTCTCCAGCAAGGAGTTCTCTGTGTCCTTCTGGCTTGCCTCTAGGCAGGCCTGTGATAGCCTCCTCAGTGACAGGAAAATGGTAATGGTGCAGGTGATGGTACACAGACGCATACAGGAGCCATTCTGCGGATGATGGAATGGCCAAGCCCAGAGGCAGCACTGCCCCGTGTCTGCACTGCCCTCAGAGCTGCACCATGTTACCTCAGAGGCCTCTATGCTGTGAGCCCCTGTCCTCATTATCACATCCCTGTGTATATGAGGAATGTGATCGTGGAGTATTAAATATCCACATATCCTACAGCCAGTAGTGTATGATAGAGTTGAGATTTGAACTTAAAGCACTGGCTCTAGCCATAGCTCCTATGTTGTGTGTGTGTGTGTGTGTGTGTGTGTGTGTGTGTGTGTGTCCTAGATGCACATTGAACATGGGCTGTGATTTACTCAAAGGTGCACCCCGTCCTTCATCTTTGTATAACTCGAATGCCTTCAGCTCCCTTTCCACCTGGTAAGTTTGTAACCCACCCTCCAAGGCCCACCCACATCCCCACTCACCTGAAAAGCTTGCCTTGACCCACCTGTCATCTACCCACGGTTCTTGGTTTCTTCTCCATCCCTTTTTCAAATATTCATCAAGGATTAAAATGTTCCAGGCTCTATGGCAGTTAGAAATATAGAGGGCCCGATATTTTCTGCAGATCTTTGAATGAGTCAGACACATATCCCTACATAGGACCAGGTCTGTATTTGAAGATAGCATATTTTTATTGTAATTCCTCCTTGGGCTTCCAGTGTCCTTGGGCTTGTCTTGGCAGAGCCCTTCCCAACCTAAAGGATATCCAAGCTCACACCAGAGGCCTCTTATTAGAGTACAATCTCCTCATAACAAAGGTCCTTCTGCTCTGATTACACAGCTGCACAGGGCTTATGTCAAACCAAAACCATGGCTTGCTGAAGAGATCGCACATTTGGGGGTCAGCTAAGCGTGGGGTGTGGTGCCAGCTCTGCCACTTATTAAATTCATGGTCCAAGACAGTTTTTCATTCGCTTGTTTGTTGGGTATGCTCTAGTAACTCCTAGGTCACTTACTAGAGGGGGTTGAGAGTTCTGAAGGAGAAACTTCATTTAAAGCACATCAAAGTCCTGAGCCCCAGATCAACTGCGACTGCAGAAGTTCTTTTTTTGCAAATTCCTGCTAGCCCAGGATCTTCCCAAACCTCCCAACCCCCATTTGCAACCACTACTTGGATCATTGCAAGAGCTTTCCCTGTGGGCTTCTTGTTCTTCAGGCAAACCAAGCATACCTGGGCAGGCGCACACTCTGGGCTTTGTCGCCACCTGTTGGAGGCAGAAGAAATAACCAGCCCAGTCCCAGAACCACAGTTAACAGTTGCTACTAAGAGGTGCCTGGTCTCAAGGGAATAAGATGGAGAGCAACATGGTAGAACACCCAACATCCTCCTCTAGCCTCTGTAACTCATACACAGGTGAACACACTAGTACACACTCGTGCACACACACACACACACACACACACACACACACAGAAAAGAAGAGGCATAAAGCAAAATAATCATAGGCTGCAGAACCTCTTTTATTAATGAAGTAACGAGCTGCTGGGGCCCTGTGCTAGGCAGACTGCTGACAAAGAATAAGTAAAGTATGCTGATGCTCAGAGGGGAAGCACAGCTGATGTGACTCAGTGGCTTGTGGGGAACCTCAACTAGCAGCAAAGAAGGCCTCTGACAAGGAGATCTGTGCTGGTACAGAGTGATGAGAAGCACCCATAGCCACCCTGAAGACCCCAGCCAGGACACTTCTTCTCATTACAGTGGCTGTTATGCTGCACTAATGTGGCCCAAATCACAAGCATCCACCAAAGAGATGGATGTGACACCCAGGTCATACTCTTAAGAGCCTGAGCACCCAGCCCATGGAGAGCGACAGTTAGAAAGAAGCAGTCAGAAGTGACAGGAGTCGCCCTCAGGTCTACTGTGAGGGGCAGAGGGCATCCTCCTGCAGGAGACATCCAAGGGTTCTGAGCAGGACCGTAGCAATGTCCTATATGGAACTGTATAGGTGAGGTGAGTCTCCGCATCCCACTGCATTGTGACCACCTCCATGTGGACAGCCCCAGTGCATACCTGCTGGGAGGGCCCAGGCCTCTCTCATGGAAGTTTTGGGCATCCTGCCCTGGAGTTCTTGTCTGCAGAGCCCCCAGGCTGAGAGCAGGTGGGACAGGACAATGAGGCCTGGAGACCCCGTCCCCATAGCTGGGGAACAGCAGAAACCCAGAGCCCCATGCCAATCAGCTGCCAGTCACGTGACAAATTACCCTCCCCAGCCTTTAGCTTAAAGGAGGAAGGTTTTGTTTGATATCAGAGGTTTAGGTCCATGGTTGCTTAACCCTGTTGCGAGGCAAGAGGCTGTTAGGGAAAAACATACTCCCCTCATGACACCCAGAAAGCAAAAGAGGGACATGAAGGAGCTGAGGTTCTTGTCTCTTCTTCAAGGCCTTGCCTCCAATGACTTAACATCTTTTCACTGGAAGGCCCAGTTCCCTCCCAGTAGCACCTCAACCTGGGGACCCAGCCTTTACATGGACCTTTAGGGACAGCTAAAATCCAAAGGAGGACGCTCCATTTGGTTAAGAGAGGAAAGGACTCCCACTTCCTCTCAGTGCTGTCGGGGAGAGCATACTGCTGCAGTCCATGGTTAACTTCTTGCACAGGGGACAGAAGTGGCTTGGGCACAGTTTCTCCTCAGACAGGTGACATCAAAAGACGAAGGAGAACAGGTCCTCAGTCCCTTGCTGGTCTTCATCTCTCAACTCAGAATAGAAGCCTGGCATGTTGGTCCTGAATCTGGCTCTCCCCAGAGTGCTGTTTTGGGAAATAAGTGCTCAAGTCCCCAGAAGTGAGACTTCAAAGCATTCTTGCTTTCAGATGGACACAAACCCAGTGTCCCCTCTCAGTGCTCCCATGGATGAGTGTGTGTTCGTGCTAAACCCACTCTATAGTCTGCGGTTCTTGGGAAGAAAGCAGATGGAAAGCCTGTGAGCTACACACCACCATCAGCCATGCTGCAGAGAAGTCAGGCAAGTAGAGAGGGCTAGGAGCGCTGACTCCCATCAACACATGGGGCTGTACACTCAGCTTTGTGCTGTTTTCTTTTGTTGTGAAGCCCATAGAGTGCAATGTGTGCTGCCCAAACACTCTTGGATGGACAGCCTTTCACTAGAGCATGGTCAGCCTACCAGGGGCCACACCCTTAAAGAAAACCTACTCTCCACCTCCCAGCAGCTACCAGTAGCCAATAGTCTTCTTAATTAGAGGCAAGACTTCATGACACCTTCCATGACCATGCTGGGAATTTGTGTGACCTGAGCTTGCACAGGCCTGTGCATGCTTGTACAACTGCCGTGGGTTCATATATGCAACTGCTCAGCTGTGCCCAGAAAACTTGTACTCATCTGCTGCCTCTGGCTCTTACAATATTTCTACACCCTCTTCCATAATGATCCCTAAACTCTAGCAGGAAGGGGTGTGATATAGATGTCCTACTTAGAAGTGAGCATTCACCACTCCCTTGCCTTTACCAGCTGTGTCTCTGTGTTAATATCTGTTTAGTGCAAAAAGAATGATGAGAGTTGAGAGATGCCCCCAACCTATGAGCATAGTATGACGTCTTTAGGAGTCTGTTCAGTCCTATGTCACTTTAAAGAAGTAATAGTAGGTTCTCCTCTAAAGTCTATGACCTGTCTGGCCACAGGTTCTTGCTCCTGATAACGGTGACAAGATATAGTTTTCAACTAATGGAGTGTGTCTTAAATTCACTGAGATAGTGGTTGGTTACTCCTCTGCTATTAGTGCACCACCGCACCAGTAGGCACATCTTACCATGCCTGCCACTGTCGGCGTTAACAAGGTTCACAGTTGGGTAAGATCAGTGATGACTTCTCTCCTCCAATACCATTCGTAGTCCTTTGCAGCACTGTAAAGGCTAGCCAGCAGGAATGAAGCTTCCAGGTGAGCACTAGGTTGATTTCTTCACATTCTATAACTTAAGTATGTGGTGTCCTCAGCAATGGGGTCTTACCACCAAGTTCAGAGGGGGAAACCAAGAGCATCGGTAGCAGCCTGTAATGTCGGAGAGTCTATAGGACCCTGCTGACCAACAACTCCAAAAGAGATTATCCATTCCCAGGACAGGGTTTTTTCTATTTGTGGTATCTAGGAGGGACACAGTTGCCCTGTTAGAGTAAAACTCAATTTAAACTGGGGGGGGGGGGGGGGGGGGGGGGGGGGGGGGGGGGGAAGGGGAGAGGGAGAGGGTTTCCAGGCCACTTAACCCTTCCTGTTTCATTACTTCCCCTTTAACTTTTTAAACCACTGGGTTCTTTCTATATTTTCTTGAAATCCATCCATATCTCCTTTATTGTCCAATTTTTATGGGTGTTTGTGGCAGTTTCTTGGCCCAGGGAATGGAACTATTAGGAGGTGTGACCTTGATGGAGGAAGTGTGCCACTGTGGAGGTTGGCTCCTAGCTGCCTGAAAACAGTCTTCTTCTGTCTGCCTTAGAACTCTAAGGTCTATGCAGCAGAAAAACTATTTGAACTAAAGATGCTATATGGAATTTTATGTTGATTAAAACATCAGTAATTGGCTTTTAAATGATATAATTGAAAGATATATGACAAATCAATGAATATTTCACATATATTATTTGACAAGGCTAATATTTACATTGAGAATGTATATATGGATTCTTGAATAAATTAATGTGCTTTCAACATAAAAAAAAAAAAAAGAACTCTAAGGTCTTCTAGCCCCACATCTGCCTGGATACTGCCAGGCTCCCATCTTGATGATAATGGACTGAACCTCTGAACCTGTAAAGTAGCCCCAATGGTGTCCCTTATAAGAATTTCCTTTGTCATGGTGTCTGTTCACAGCAGTAAAATCCTAAGTATTCCAAACAGAACACACATATCTGAAGATTCAAAGCTAACATCCACATATGAGAGAAACCCGTGTTGCTTGTCTTTCTGAGCCTGAGTTACCTCATTCAGAATGGTAGTTTCCAGCTACCTGCAAGTTTCACGAATTTGTTTTTCTTAACAGATGAATAATATTCCATTCTATAATTGTGCCGTGTTTTCATTATTCATCCATCAGTTAATGGACATCAAAGCTGTTTGCATTCCTGGCTAGCACGAATAGAGACAATGAATGAATGTGGATGAGCATGTATCTTTACAGTATGATATAGAGCCCTTTGTGTATATGCCAAAAGATGTATAACTGCTCCGTGTAGTAGATCTATTTCTTTTTTTGAGACAAGGTTCCTGGATGGACAGAAACTTGCTGTATAAATCAGACTAACTGCAAACTCACAGAGTTTCACTTGTCTCTGAATCCAGAATGCTACAGTTAAACATGTATGCCATCATTGCCCAGCCATTTCTAGCTTTTTTTCCCCCCTTGTTCCATTCAACCCCGATTGCTCTGCTCGACCCTGCTCGCTCCAGCCAGCCCTGCCCGCTCCAGTTGGCCCCGCTCGCTCCGATCGGCTCCGCTTGCTCCGGTTGGCCCCACTCAATCCAGCCCCGCTCGCTCCAGCCATCCCTACTCGCTCCAGCCATCCCTGTTCGACTCCACTCACTTCGGACAGCCCCACTCGCTCTGGTTGGTCTCTCCAGTCCAAGGATTCGTTTCTTATTATTCTTCATAAGTTCATTGTAGCTGTCTTCAGATGCACCAGAGGAGGGCGTCAGATCTCATTACGGTGGTTGTAAGCCACCATGTGGTTGCTGGGATTTGAACTCATCACCTTCGGAAGAGCAGTCAGGTACTCTTACCCGCTGAGCCATCTCACCAGCCCCATTTTTAGCTTTTCGAGAAGCCCCCATGATGATTTCCACAGTAGTTGGACCAGTTTGCACCAGCAGTGGGTAAGTGTTTCCCTTGGCCCACATCCACAGCTCCCCTCACCAGCAGTGATGGGCCATCACACTGAAGTAAAAGGATGTCAGAAGGTGTTTCAAGTAAATGGAAGTAATAAACAAACAGGTGGAGGTGTTCTAATACCTGAAAAAAAAATAGACTTCAAACCAAAACCAGCCAGAAAAGATAGGGAAGTAACATTTCATTGTCATTAAAGAAAGAAATCACCCGGCAGACCCACATCCTCTGGAAGAGCAGCCTGTGCTCTTACCTGTCTCTCTAACTCCCTCTTCCTTTTTGGTGAATTTGACTAAAGGTTTGTCAATCCTGTCAGTCTTTTCAAAGAACCCACTCTTTGTTTACCTACTTTTTGTACTGTGTTGTTGTTGTTTCTATTTTACTAATCTCAGCCTTGATTTTCATTATTACGAATATAATCCTAACCATCATACACGCACTAAATACAAGGGCAACCAATTGCATAAAAGAAGCACAGATTAACCCCAACACAGTGATCATGATGATGTCAGTACCACACTCTCACCTATAGACAGGCCATCCAGAAATAACTCAACAGACAAACTCTGGAGTTAAATGACATCATGAACCAAAGGACCTAACAGATATTCCAGCCAAACACTAAAGAATACACACTCTTCCGAGCAGCTCATGGAACTTTTCTTCAAAACTAATCACATAGGACACAAAGCAAGTCTCTACAAATACACACACACACACACACACACACACACACACACACACACACACACGGAAATTACAGTCTGCATTCTATCTTAGCACAATGGAATAAAGCTGGAAATTGAGGGCAGTAAAAGCCACAGAAAGTACACAAACATATACAAACTATACAACACTCTGCTGAATGATAATTGGGTCATGGGAGAAATCAAGAAGGAAAATTTAAAATTCCTAAACTGGGTGCAAATGAAAGCACAGCACACCGACATCTATGGGACAAAATCAAGGCAATGGGAAGAAAGTGCCTACTAAGTACCTACACTAAAACAACAACAACAATTGAGAGATCTTGGCTTAATAACATTTCTAAAAGAGTAAAATCTATTTACTTATTATGTACACAGTGTTCTGTGTATGTCTGTGGGCCAGAAGAGAGAGTGCCAGATCTCATTATAGATGGTTGTGAGCCACCATGTGGTTGCTGGGAATTGAACTTACAGACCTCTGAAAGAACAGCCAGTGTTCTTAACCTCTGAGTCATCTCTCCAGCCCTCAGCTTAGTGACTTAATGATGCACCTGAAGACTTTGGAAAAACAAGAACAAGCAAACTCGGCCTCCAAACAAACAAACAAACAAACAAACAAAAACAGGACACAGAAAAAGATAACAAAAATCAGGACTGAGATTAATAAAATAGAAACAACTACAAAAAATGCAAAGAGTCAATGAAGCAAAGAGTTGATTCTTTGGAAAGACTTTAGACAAACTTTTAGCCAAATTAGAAAAAAAAGAAAAAAAGATAGAGCTAGAGAGGTGGCTCTGCAGTTGAGAGAACAGGTTGCTCTTCCAGAGGACATGGGTTTGCTTTCCAGCACCCACATGGTGGCTCACAACTGTCTATAACTCCAGTTCCAAAGGATAAGACAGCCACTTCTGGCCTCGGTGGGTACCAGACATGCACACACTACACAGATACACATGCAGGCAAAACAGCCATACACATTAAATAATATTTTATTTAAAATGAAAATTTAAAAACTGTATTTCACCAAACTTGAAAATCTAAAAGAAATGGATGAATCTCTAGATCTATATGTCCTACTGAAGCTAAACTAAGAGGAAATATATAATTTAAATAAATAGACCCACAACATGCAGTGAAACAGAAGCAGTAACTAAAAGTCTCTTGGGTAAACAAAGCTTAGGGCCAGATGGATTCAGTGTAGAATTCTACTAGATCTTCAAAGAACTCACACCAACAGACCTCAAATTATTCCATAAATTAAAAAAGGAGCATTTTCAAAATATTTTTACAAAGCCAAAGCCAGCAATAGAACCCTGATACCAAAACCAGATAATGGCCCAACAACAACAACAAAAATTATAGATCAATATCTATCATGAACACGAACCCAAAAAAAAGTAGTTCTTCTTCTTCTTCTTCTTCTTCTTCTTCTTCTTCTTCTTCTTCTTCTTCTTCTTCTTCTTCTTCTTCTTCTTCTTCTTCTTCTTCTTCTTCTCCTTCTCCTTCTCCTTCTCCTTCTCCTTCTCCTTCTTCTTCTTCTTCTTCTTCTTCTTGACAGGATTTCTCTGTGTGGCTCTGGCTGTCCTGGAACTCACTTTGTAGACCAGGCTGGCCTCGAACTCAGAAATCCGCCTGCCTCTGCCTCCCAAGTGCTGGGATTAAAGACGTGCGCGACCACGCCCGGCACAAACCCAAAAGTTCTTAATGAAATACTTGCAAACTGAATTCAAAAACACATAAAAAATATTATCTATCACAACCAAGTCATCTTCATCCCAGGAGTGCCTCAACATATGTAAATCAATAAACATAATCCACCACATAATCTGACTCAAGGAGAGGAAACCACAAAACCATCTCATCAAATGCAAAAGGCCTTTGATGAAATCCAACATCCCTTAATGATAAAAGTCCTGAAAAATCTAGGGATACAGAGGACACATTTCACAGACCACATCTTGCTAAATAGAGAAAAACTCAAAGCATTTCTACTCAAGTCAGGAACAAGCAAAGATGTCCACTCTGCCCATTCCTGTTCAAAAAAGGACTTTAAGTCTTTACTAAAGTAACATCCTAAGGGAAGGAGATCGAGGTGAAGCAAGTATGAAAGGAGGGAGTCAGAATATCCTCATTTGAAAATATGATTCTGTACATAGTTTGAATTCTTTATAATTGCATTTGGAATTTTAATAAAGTAACTCAATAAAATTTCCAGAAATTCTGTAACATCCACTTAGCTGGACAGGACACTGAATTGCTGGATCAGACAAGCGCCTGGGGTAGGCTGGCACGCACAGTTCTGACACAGCCTGGGATCCTTTCCTGGTGATGCACAAGCTGTTTCTTCTACCTGGGATGCCCTCTCCCCCATGCATTACCCAATTTCAGCTCTCTTTAGACCCAGCTCACTGTGAAGCATCTCCTCAGGCAGTTCCAGGGAAGACTGTTCAGGCAGAAGGTTGGCACAGAGTCCACATGGTACAGCCCAGCATCTGTTTATTGAACTTGGCCCTGGGGCTTCCCTTATCCCTGAACCTCAGGTCAGTTTCCTGTGCTTGCTTGAGTGCCCATCTGCTGCCCTAACTCCAAAGTGTTGAGTCTGTGCTTCAAGGGGATTGCAGAATGTATTGAGATTGCCCAAAGATCATTGTAAGAGGCTGTTTGCCCTGAGAGCCAACCTTGGGAAAGATGGAGCATGGCCACATGCGTATCTGAATGGCCTCCTTCTAAGGTGGGAGGGAAAGTTCTTACTTGCTGAGGAGTGTGCCCATCCTGTAGAGGAGAGGGAAAGGATAAGAGGCTAAGGGAGAAGTGCAAAGTCATATGGCCAGCAAAAGCAGAGGTCTGGACTCTCTCTCTCCAACATCTGCTTCTTCTTTTACTTTGAAGGACTCCCTTCAGGAGAGAGACCTTGCTATGTCTGGTACACCTTCTCACTGTCTGGTACTCCAAGAGCACGAAACGATGTTTACAGACTGCTAATCCAGTTCTGTCCACAGGTGTGTTTTGCAGATGGGACAGACTGGTCAGAGCTGAGGGCAACCCCAAGATTTGATGTGAGAGCCCAGAATTCCATAAGCCCAGGTTCTCTCAGCCAAGGCACCTGTCCTGTTATCTTCTTTCTGGAAGGAGCTCCCAGGTGGGTCAGAGGGCCGGGTGTACAAGTGAGCTTGTTGGTTGATGTAAGAGGAGACAGAATCAGTCCTGGCTGAGTTGAGCTCAATGTGATTCTAGCTGGAGATGGGCGGGGCCTCTTGAGTGGAGTGATTAAATAGGCGGAGCTGAAGGGGTGGACAGAGCCGAGGGGAAAGTCCCAGGCAAAAGAATGGGCGGGGCAAGGGGGTTGGTGGGGCTGGCTGCCACTGGCAGACCTCAAGCAGAGTAGGCCAGGGAGAGAAAGTGCAGGGCACTCAGAGGTCGAAGTCACCAGAGGGAGCAACTAGGGCAGGCAGTTGTGATGACCTGAGGGAGCTGTTGTGACCATTGGTGATGTCACATGGGCAACAGAGGAGATGGGAGGCCACTTTAAGGTAAAGGTCCTAAGAAAAGGGGTGGATGCCATCATAGGGTTACGGTCACCTGAAGAGTATCAACATGTTATTTATTTATGATTTCTCTGCTTATTTAAGATAAGTACTCAAAGCCATAAACTTTCTCTTTTAAGAGTATCTTTTGCTGTACTTCAAAAGTTCTGGTAAGGAAGGTGTCCTCAGTTTTATTTAATTCTAGAAACTTTAGAATTACTCTGTGGTGTCTTCCATGGGTGTATCATTCAGCCCTTGGGTACTTAAGTGGTTTCTCTTGCTAGAGATTCCTGTGATCTACAGTGACCTGTGATCTATGATCTGTGATATGACCTATGATCTGTCACCTACTAACACACAAGAGGATATTTCAGTTTCTTCGTTCTTTTCTAGGTGATCATTGCAGGCTAGAGTATGACCTATTTTAAAGAATACCCATGTGCCGTGGAAATGTGCTTCTATTCTGTGTCTCTTGGATGGAATGTTCCCTAATATTAAGTTCACTTAATCTGTGACGTAGTTTAACTCTCATGCTGTTTATTCCTTTTCATTTGGATGGTCTGTCTAAATAAGAGTGTGCTGAGATCTCTCACTATTGCTATAGTAGGATCTAGCTACCTTTAATGTTCATTAGTGTTTGTTTAACGAAATTGGGAGCCCTAATATTCATTGCACATTCACTTACAACTGTTATAGCCTCCTGATGAGTTAGTCACTGTGTTGATATGCAATGGCCCTCTTTATCTCTTCTAACTTTGAAGTCTACTTTATCAAATTCCAGAGTAATGACACAAGCCTGCTTTCACCTCTGCTTTTGATAGATTGACTTCTATCATTTGACTCTTGGTCCATGCATGTCTTTTCCTTATGTATTACCATTTATGGGGGGGGGGGTTGCTGTGAGCCATTTCATGTGTGGCTTGGGAACTGAACTAGGATCCTGTGGAAGGGCAACAACTGTTTCTAACCACTGAGCTATCTTTCCCACCCAAGTTTTTGCCAGTCAAACATGTTTCTTGAAGACTAGCGATTCCTCTCTCTCTCTCTCTCTCTCTCTCTCTCTCTCTCTCTCTCTGTGTGTGTGTGTGTGTGTGTGTGTGTGTGTGTGTGTGTGTGTGTGTTCATGTGCATGTGCACATGTTTATGTAAGCTAGAAGATAGCCCTCTGGAACTCTGTTCACTTCCTTTGAGCCATGGTCTCTCATTGACCTAGAATTCACCAATTAGTCTAGATTATCTAGACAGCAAACTTTAGGATGGGTGAGTTCTGAAGAGTCTGTCTGTAGTCCAGGCTGTCCTAAACTCACTATGTAAACTACCCTGGCCTTGAACTTCAAATCCATTCTCCTGTCCTGGCTTCTTAATTGCTAAGACTATAGACATGAGCCACCATACTCTACACTACATCCTTCCTGTGGGGGAAGGAGCTCTGGCACTTCTCTGAAGCCCATCTTGCAGGCAGTACACTCTGGTCTTGGTACTTAGGAGTGGAGATCTGGATATTACTAGCTACTATTTCTCTAGTGTATCTCAACAAATAGACCAGGATAATGTTTATAGGCATATTGCCCACACCCGGTTCTGATGTGTTGCAGGATGTTTGATCACACTGTGAACTCTGAGATTGTGTTATTTACTGGAAAAACTTGCTTGTAGTTGTTGCTGTGTTTCTCAGCCCTAGCACACACCTTTAATGCAATTCTGCTTGAATATTGTAACCAGGACTAAATAAAGTCAACCATAAGTCAAGAGGTAAAGCAAGCAGCCAGTTGACAGGAAGTGAACATGGGATCATGAAGAGCGAGTCTGGAGCGAGTGGTAGAGATGAAAAGAAAGTAGAAGCATTGTCTTCTCTACAATGCTCCTCATAAAGAATGTTCTGTGACGGAAACAATTAGCCCACAGCCCGTGCAGCCGTCTCCTCTCACCGAGTGCGTGGAGATGCACTTTATTTTGCGGGTATTCAATGTCAACTCCCTCTGCCTGTGCATTCCTCACACTTGACAGTGACTGTGAAGGAAGCCGCTGGCAACGAGTGCATGCAGGTGGTGTGTGTAGTAGGCACGTGTTTTCAGAGAGTGTAGGTGCAACCTAGACCATCTGTGTATTTATTGTTTAGCCAGAGAAGCCATTTTAGATTATTAATTCTAATAATAATTAGTTTGCTACCCAGGTATACTGGCCCAAGCCTGTAATCTTAGCACTCAGAGGTAGAGGCAGGAAGATCGGGAGTTCAAGGCCATCCTTGACTACACGGGAAGTCCTATGCCAGCTGGGCTACTTGAAACACTGCCTAAAAACAAGCCAAGCAAGCGACAGCCAAGGTCTTGCTGCTGAGAGTGCTGTTCATATACAGCCTCGCAAGGTCCTTCACCTTTGACCTTATTGTTTTCACACACACACACACACACACACACACACACACACACACACAATCACAATCACTACTTGCTAAAGATTATTTTTTTAAAAAGTTTATAAATGCTGACGTTAACCCTTTGTGATATGAAATGCTATGGGTTTAGACAAATATATAGTTATGGACCCATCTCCCCGTCAAATACAGAACAGTTCTTCATCCACAGATGCACAGCCTTACTTCATTCACACGGGGCCCCGCCCTTGCATCAGCCATCAGCATCCACTTGTCTGTTGCCTGCCTGCCAACATTCCTTTTAAGTACCTTCTTAGGAAGTGAACCAGTAAACACTGCCTCTGCGGTCTCCTTCCATTTAACATGATGCATTTAGGGTTCGTGTGTGTCGATTTATCATTAGCCCACTCTTCCCTCTTGCTGCATGGAAATTCGTTGTATGGAAGTCTGTCTGTTCACCCATGCTTTTGTTGGGGGCATTATCACTCTTCAGGCTTCATGGTGACCATGAAGAATGCTGCAGGAGACACTGGCCTGAAGGACTGTGTGGATGCATGTTTTCACATGATTTATGTGGAACCAGGAGTGTGATTGTGGGTTCATATGGTGAGTGTGCGATGGAGCAGGATCTACCACAGTTTTCTCAAAAGCATCTGGGTTGTCCTTTCCTCTGAGGGTCAGTGACTGATGCTGATCTGATGGCAGACAAGCATCTCCTTGTGGCTCTAACATTATGCACCTCATTCAGTGAAATCTTATTTGCTGCTTGGATATCTTACTTTTGAAGGGCCTGTCCATGTCTTCTCTTTTTGAGACATGTTAGTCAATGCTGGAATAGATTGTATTATGGCTGGCCTTGAATTTGTGACCCTTGGACTTCAGCCTCCTGAATGTTAGAACAACAGACATGCACACACAGGTCTCACTCTCTTCTTGAAATTTCTACATGTATCAGCTGTATCATTTCCTTCATTTCCTCCTGTATCCCTGACCGATTAATAGTTACAAATGTCCTTTTATGTCAAGTGAGTGTTTAAAAAGTCATTTTGTTAGCATTTGGCTCAAAATATAAAAAGTCTACATAGCTTAATATTTTTCCAAATTGTCTACTTCCATCACCCAGTTCTTATCTTATTTTTATTTGTTTGTTTGTTTGTTTGTTTCAAGACAGGGTCTCACTATATAGCTCTGGCTGCCCTGGAACTCACTATATAAACTAGGTTGGCTTTGATCTCAAAGAGATCCACCTGCCTCTGCCTCTCTCAAGTGCTGGGATTAAAGGCATGTACCACGATACCCACCTCATCACCCAGTTTGAAAGTTATTTCTTTTAAAAAAAAATACTAAAAATCAAAATTATGGAAGTGAAAAGTGAAAGTGGCTGTCACTAGGTTACTAGGTCAGAGAGATTAAGTGACATTCAGTTTGTCACATACCCTTGAGTTGCTCTCTTGAAATATTGAGCAACACATAATTCTATCACATACATAAGATATACCTGTGGCAGCACCTTGATCTTTTATTTGGTTTTGTAATTAAACACATGTAACAAGTGTGTTGCTTCCATGGCATTGGCTGTTGTTACAGGCAGATGACTTTCATGTCTGATTGATACTGAATTTCAGAGTTTAACTTCCTAAGAAATGCTTGATCCAGAAAGTCAGAGCCCTGGAGCTAAGAGGAGGCTGAAAGCTTTTGAAAATGAAGTTTTGTTGCTTTTGAGACAGGTTATCATACAGCCCAGGCTGGCCTAACTCCCTGTAGCCAAGGCTGGCAGACCTGGAGATCTCTCAAAGGCTGAGCACAGGCTGTGGTGGCCCCTGGGTCTCTAGGGAGTCCTTCTCTGCTTGCTCTGAGAAACTGAGACTAAGACTATTAGAAAAAGTGTTCTTCAGTTCTGCCTTATTCCACTTAATATCACCTCCACCTCAAGGTGTCCAGAAGCCACACCCACTCTTTCTGCTGTTCCAATAGTCACATGCCCCATCCGTACATAAGCTTTCTTACATATTAAAACTGCCACGTGTCATGGAAATATTTCTTTTCCCATTGATTCACATTTGAGGTTTCCTGGGGCAAAAGCAATGTCTTAGCTGTCTTTCATCTGTATGATCTTGATTGTCAGGCACATAGCAGCTCTACATGAAGTTCAATAAAGATTGCAAAAAAGGAGAAATGAGACCCACATATGAGACACTCTCCCTGGCTTAAACAGGCCCAGAGTCAGTTTATTCCAGTCTGTCTTCGTTGTGTTCATTCACTGCAGACCTAGTGACCTTTGTGTGGCTCTGCAGGGAGCACTGATGAGTGGGAATCCAGACTGCTTCACATCCTACCAACAATCTGCCATTTCTTCTGCCTGTGACCCTGAGCGATCTGAGACTGAGCCACAGTCACTCCCTCTAGAACATATGGACAGTTGTGGCCTGTGTCAGGGATACTCTCCATGTAAAAGAAGATGAAGTCCACATACCAAGCCTGAGGTGTTTTCTGCACAGGGTGAACTCTGTGGAAGTGTCTGCTGCTGGCTTTATTCCTGTGAGATTCCTTATGTTTATGACTTGGGAGGGTTAATGCAGTTTTAACAACAACCAATCAGTTCTGTCCCAGCCCGAAACAGAGAAGATTGAATATATAAGGAGTGGAATACTGAGCAATCCCTTTCCAGTCCCTTTCTGGGAGCATTTCAGGTGTTTCCTGTGAGTTCCACCTTGTAACTGCATCTGAGATGTGTGTGGATATCACAGTAGAACAAAGGCCTCTGTGGGAAGCGGCCAGTTATCAGAGACTGGTGGGAACATGTGAAAATAAATAAATAAAAATAGAATTATAATTGCAATAGATTCAAGGTCATTCTCACTGTAAGGTTTTGATGAAAGAAAAAAATTATTCAACCCGTCCTAAAAGATTTGCTGCACGGGTGTTGAGTGCTGGTGCTCGTCAAAAGACCCTCACTAACAAAGACCACAGAGATCACCATCACTGCAAATGGCATGAGGATTTTTATTGATCCAACATGTTGGGGATCCTCCTCTTAGCACGAAGGTCAGAGGAGATACCCAGAACAAAGAAAGAACACACTTTTTAAACCTTGTAAGGAGCAGATTTGGGCAACAGGGTAGCTTGCTTATTTTCATTGGTGTAGCAAATATTCTTTTTAGGCACTGGTTGGTTGGTTTGCATAATGACTACCTTTGGCTTAGTGACCCACTTTGCTTGCCCCCATGGTGGGTTATTATTATTTGGTCAGCAAAGCAGTAGTACATTTTGAATTTATTGATCAGCTATTAACATCACAGCTATTAACATCACAGCTATCGACAAAGTCAGGGCGGTTTGTGGTTTTTGTTTTTGTTTTTGTTTTTGTTTTTCTCAGAATTCAGTGTGGGGCAGGATAGGGGGAATTTCTCTGGGAAGTGCTAATCTTGTTATGGTTATTTTGCTGAGAACAGCTCATTTTGTTTTGACAGCTGTAGACTTAGTCATTTTGACCGCTTGTTTCTGAAAATCCCTTCAGAGGGGAAGGGGCTAGGCAGTCATGAACTTATTTTGGATATTACATTGTCATACCTACTTAAGGAAGCAGTGATATTTCTCATACTTGGGCAGCCCAAGCCTTAGATGTACACCAGAATATTTGATGAAGGGTCTTCTGAAAGATTCCTTCTCATGCAATGCAAGCATTTACTTTAATTCAAGTATCATACTCCTGAATTATGTAATAATATAAAAATTCTAGTCATGTAATAAAAAATAATTATCATCTGAAATTCAAGGTTGTATGTGGACTTTATCTTGTTTTGACCATGGAACTTGTAAGATATGAAGGGAAAGCAGAAAGCGTCCATGTTCCAGATCATGCAGTGCCAGCTAAATGCTCAGAGCAGGAGACCTACAGGTGTGCTCAGTGCAGATGAACTGGTTGCCAATCAGGATGATGTGAGTTTGATTCCTTGGATTTACACTCTGGAAGGGAAGAGCCAACTCTGAGGATCCCAAGAAGTGTGTTATGGTATGCATACCTCTGCACCCCTCCACACACACAAAATAAATAAATGAAAAGAAAGAAATCAGAGCTAAGGGAGATGGTCAGTTTAAATAATGAGAACTAGTGTTTGGAGAGACTGCTTCATAGCTCAGAGCCCTTGCCGCTCTTGCAAAGGACCCAGGCTCCTTCACAGTGCCCACACAGCATCCCCAAATCACCTGTAGAACCAGTTCTAGGGGATCCAAAAAAACAATTCTGAGGTCCACAGGTACATATGTGGTGAAAATACATATATGTGTGGAAAAACACTCGGACTTAAAATAAAATAAAATAAAGTAAAATGTTTAAAAATGGAGATCTTCTATGTAAAATTCTATAGCATCGTTAAGAAAAGTTAAACTTTTATAAGATTCATAGTAGTAATAATGTAAGAGTAATAGTAATAATAGAGTTTTAACTAAGTTTTACTGAATGACTCCCCTTGAATCATCGTTTTCTTTTTTCATTAATTTATTTATTATTTCCTTTAAATAACACATGGGCTTGATTTCCTAATCTTATTCTCAGTAAGAAGAGGTCAGAAACAAATCTACAGGAGAGAAACAGACAGACAGACAGAGACAAAAAGAGAGCTTTAACACCCCCACCCCTACAGCACTATGCAAAACTCTGCAAATGGTGCATTTCAGCATCTGTAACCAGGATCTGTAACTCTACTATCTTCACTGTAATTTCCAAACTACAGCTGCAAACTCTGATTTAGGAAAATGGGAACAATCTCATAAAACCATGACTTTAGGGGATGAAGCATTTAAACCATTGGAAAATGTTGCTCTTCTGAAGGTGAACATCACAGATGCCTCCTTGATCCAGAAGACTGACCGAGATGGGGCATGCCATCTTGCCACCACTAGTGCCACCTGGCCAGGAGAGACACAGCTGACATTTCTGCAGTCATCCTGCTATCTGCTAATACTGTACCACACTTTTGTCAATCAGACATGCAAAGCAAACGTATGTGGTGTAAGCATGTTTAAATGCTCTATGATGGGAAGAAGTGTAAACAATATCTTCTAGACTGGTCATTTCATGGGGACCGTCTGGTGAAGATAAACTCCTCAGAAACCATAGGAATCCTCGGGCTTGTCCCCTCCCACCTGAGTCTTCACTGCTCACACCAGTCCAGCAGAGCACGGCCTCAGAAGTCAGGGACAGAAACTGTCCACACTCAGCAATGTCATTTAAGACACATCCCTCAATCAGAAAAGTTACAGGTGTCTGCCCCAGGGCTGTCCTTGGATAACCTGCTGTATAAACCTGTGAACGAAAATCTCCTTTTGCACAGTTTGGTTCAGAAACTCTTGACATTCTGTATATAAAGAAATAAGTCACAGGGAAAATGACATGAGTTAGGGAAAATGGTCCTACATGAAGAGTGTAGGAAAAGAAAGATTTAATAAACATACCAGGAAAACAGAATGCTCATGATGGGAGAAATGACCCAGAGAAACCTGAGGCTTTCGTTGTTAGAGCCAGCCATAAGCTGTCAGCCTGAAAGATGACAGTGTTAGCTTGCCCTGCACTGCAGTGTTCAAGGAAGCCAGGATTGCAGACACAGTGCCACCCTGCAGTTACTGCAATCAGGGAGAGCCCTGTAGTGCCTGGCATCACCAAATGAGCCTCACACAGATGACAAGTGCCCAGGCAGTGGTGGTGCATGCCTTTAATCCAAAAACTTGGAAGGCAGAAGCAAGTGGATCTAGACACTAGAGAGAAGTGGCTGGTACATGGAGGAAGACAAAACCATCACTGAGCTGATGCCAGCACTGTTTCCAGAGATGCCAGAAATAAATGACGTGTGGGAATATGATGGGCAAACCATGAAGAGTCCTTGGGCTGAGGGAGGGCAGCTGTTTCTTAAAGACTGTGTAAGAATTGTGTTTTAAATCTTAAAGCCTTTGTAGCTCTGTCTTTTTCCTTAGACAGGCAGTGAAAGTGCTATGTGGTGTTTCTAAATAAACCTTCAGAAACAGCAGGAACTGATACCCCAGCGAGGCAGTATGGTACAGACTCCAGCCATCAACATGGACCCTGCACAGTGCTGCAGCACAGCCTCCTCCCCTCATCACCCAGTGATGACTCCTGAGACGCTCAGCTTTGCTGCTAAGCAGCTCTGACCTCCCTCCTAGTGCACTCACTGGATCAGTAACAAGAGGAGTGAGTCCGTTCCATTCCATCTCTTCACAAAGGTTCAGAGATGAGACAACAGCAATAACAACCAAAACCAAAAACAAAAACCCCAATAACTAAAGATCACACAACTTGCAAAATGCAGAGGCTTCAACCTGGGAAAACTGAGTGTCCTCGTGTGGAAGACGAAAACTAGATCCTTCTCCCTCTCACCCTGTGCAAAAATCAACCCCAAATGAGGCAAAAACTTTATTGTAGCAGTGGAAACCTTGGAATTGCTAGAGAAAAGCCCTGGGGAAACTGAGATTTAAGCACAAACATGGACTTCCTGAATTGATATCCAATCACTCAAGAAATAATGGGAAGAACTGATGCGTGACTGTGTGTTAAATTGAAAATCTTTTGCACAGCAAAAGAACACCAAAGCACAATCTCTGATTGTGTGGGTCCTTATCCCATGAAAGGATTTGGAAGTCACACAAGGTCAGAACATGGAGGATAATCAGACAAGAGAGTTCCTTGCAAATACTGACACGCCTAAAACCCAGTGGAAGACTGCTGGCTAGGGCCTTTCTGGGGATTCCTAGAGAACAGACAGAACCAATGAGACTCCATGCTAGTGGCAGATGCAGAAGCCAGGATCTCACTATGTTCAGAAATGATCAGACACAGTAGAGTTTAGCAGTCGTAAGCAGCTGACATTTCAGAACCTTTTATCAAAGACAAAAAGTAGTAGTTTATCAGTCCCCTCAAGAAATTGTCTGCCTGTGGAAACTCATGGGGTTCCAGCTTCTTCCACAGACAAGAACATGAAGATGTAAAGCATGAGCCGGTCGTGGTGGCTCATGCCTTTAATCCCAGCACTCGGGAGACAGAGGCAGGCGGATTTCTGAGTTTGAGGCCAGCGTGGTCTACAAAGTGAGTTCCAGGACAGCTGTGCTGACAATATGCATCAAACATTAGGGTTGGAGAAGGCCATGTTGGGATCTAGCGTTTCTGACCTTCAGTGTCCTGCTCATTCTTCTCTGGTGTGTGTGTGTGTATGTGTGTGTGTGTGTGTGTGTGTGTATCCATGTAGAACTCTCAGTCCTTTCAAACAGTATTAACAATAGCTTCAGAACAACATCCCAGGTGACCCAGTGCACCCAGAAATGCTGTGTGTCACTGTGATCATACATACTCAGAGTTTTCCATGTGCCATGGGCCTTCTGGTAACTTCTTTGGCTGGGGGTGTATTCAGATTTTTCATCTGCTATTTCTCTTGTTTTCTTCTTGTTGAGTGTTAAGGGTTCTTTGTATTTGGATCCAAATATATTATCGTACACATTGTTTGCAAATGGTCTTTCCCTGTCATGCTGTGATTCAAAGTATCACTCAGGAACTGTTACATTTTAATGCAGTGTAATGTAGTTGGTTTTTTTTTTTTCTTTTGAGAGCGTGGTTTTGTGGTTGAATCTACAATCCCCTTGTGAAGCCAAGGCCACCTAGATTTTCCCTCATGGCATCATTTTAGAAATCCTGTAGTTTTTGACATTCAGGCCTGTGAATGTTTAAAAAAAAATTATATTAGTTTTTGTGAAAGTTTCCAGGTCAGCACGTCTACATTCATTTTTTTGAGGTAAGAATGTTGATTCTTCCAGTTCTGAAATCTGAAAAACTCCTTTCTCCTTTGGTTGTTCCTGCTCCTTTAGCAAAGACCAGCCCTGGCTGGGTATGGGTCACTTTCTGGGCTCTTCTGTGCCACTTGCTTGTTTTCTCTCCACAACATGGTGTTGGTGGTTACTGTGGACTTCGGTGAGGGTGGAGCCCAGGACGATTCAGCCTGGACCCCTCCCCGGCACTGAGCCTGACTGCAGGGGTTCTTTTGCATTTTGGGTGAAGTTTGGAATGACCAAGTCAGAGAAGTGACGTCAGAGGAACTTGAACTTCTTCCCACCTCTTCCCATCTGTGTGTTACCTACGTCTTCAGTCTGATGCTGTGCACACGTTTCTCAGAGTGGAACCTAAGTGTGTCTTCTGTCAGCCTTGATACACCAGTCTTGTTTCAATTGGCTGTCAGTGGGAGGAGGGTTATTAATCATCTGGAGCTCTCCTTATGAAAAAGGTACTTGCAAATGGGCAGTTTTATCTCTTCCTTTCCCACCAGCATTCCTGTCACTTCTTTTCAGTTTCTCCCATTTAATATTATTATAGGGCCAACAAGATGGCCCAGCAGGTAAAGCCTGATGACTGGGTTTGATCCCAAGAGAGAATAGAAGGAAAGATTCTTACAACTTGTCCTCTGATTTTCACAATTGTGTTGTGGCATGTTTAGAAAAAAATAATGGCAGAGGCAGGTGGATTTCTGAGTTTGAGGCCAGCCTGGTCTACAGAGTGAGTTCCAGGACAGCCAGGGCTACACAGAGAAACCCTGTCTCAAAAAAAAAAAAAAAAAAAAAAAAAAGGAAGGAAGGGAGGAAGGGAGGGAGGGAGGGAAAATTCATCAGAGAAACCATTAGGTGATAGGTTGGTTTTGTTTTGTTTTGTTTTTACATTATTCATTTATTCAATTTTTCCAGTGATATGATTCCATTATACTCTCTATTTCTCCTCTGGTAGTTTTAGTGCCTGAAGGAATTGATCAGCTTCATCTAAGTCTTTAACAATTAACTTTTAATTAAAAATTTACAAAGAGAGCAAAAATGAAAGACAGTTAATTTACAAATGTTTTCTTTAATTATTCTAAAAGAAAAATCAATAGTTTCATTGAAAGTCTTCCATAGAATACTGCCCCACTGCCACTTTTTGTTAAAACATTATGATATATATATATTTCCACATTGCCCAACAGAATTCTGATATTACTTGATTAATGATTGTTTAATAGGTACTAATTAAATATTTATTTGAATTTGCCATCTAATCATTAAGTAGAAAACTCTTAACAATATAGAAATAAACAGCTAAGACAATTTTCTCCCAAAACTTTCTAAAAGAATGCACTTTTTCCAGTTTAAATGTTAGAGTTTGTACACTCAGTGTTTTTAGGAAATGTCCTAGTCTATACAAAAAGGCAATACATTGAAACAAATGCTATTTTTGAAGGAATACATGTATTTTTATTGTTTACATATAAAATACTGTAAGGGCCAGCCAGTGCTGGCACATGATTAGCAATCTTAGAAGCATCTCTGTGTCCCTTTTCATATTCCTAGAAAGTCATGTTATCAACAGTGGTAATCCCTCTCAAAACATTTTGATATGTTGTCCTTTTAGGAACCTAAAATTGATTCCCATTTTTTTTCCCTGTTGAAATTCTGTTTCCAGTTTTTAAATGATTTTCCTCTGTTTCTTTCTATTACTTTACTGTTTGCTTTCTAATATTCTGAGGAGGAAGTTTAAATTACTGGCACCAGATCTTTCTTCTTTCCAGAGGTACACAGCTAGTGTTACAAATCTACATGTGGACCTTGTTTTTGCTGCAGACCACAAAGTTGGTGACTTGGTTCCATTTCCTCCTCCCCAGTCCCTTCTTTGTCCCTTTTATGTTCAGGAATAGAATCCAGGGCTTCACTATGCGCTAGACAAACAGTCCACCACTGACCTCCATGCCCAGCCCCTTCTTCCAAATTTATTTTGACTTCTTTTAAGCTCACACTTAGATCTGACTTGCAGCTTTGAAGCTGCACAATTCATAATCTGGAAATCATGGGAAACACAACCAATAACACCTATGAACCAAATCTGCGTGTGAGAGTGGATGGGGGGGCTCCCGTCATGCATAGGGAATCTGCACGTGAGAATGAATGGGGGGGGGTGGCTCCCGTCATGCATAGGGAGAGGATCTTTGAGCCTACTGTAAACTCACAGGAGGTACCAGGAGTCTCACCAGACAGAAGAGGCACCACTACCATAAAACAGATTTCAGTTGACTTAAACTAGGGATCAGTTTTAGAGAATGGATATGAGGGACAGGATATAGAATCAGACTGAGAGAATGGTTGGGTGTGTGCCCTGGGGAGTTAGGGTCTGTGTGTTTGTGCTGTTTTACCATTCATCCAATGATGGACACCCACACTGAGTCCATGACTTGACAAGTGCTGTACAGGAGTTTATATTCCTTCAGGTGTGGCACAGTCCTGGGCAAGTTATGAAAGGAGACAGATTAAATCTCTAGGTGAGGTTTTCAGGAGAGGCTGCCAGCCCTAGCAGCTGCCCCACATCCCTCCATGCCTGCTGCCTCAGATGATGGCTTCTGTGTAGTCCAATGAGAAAATGATCTTCTTAGGGTATTTTAAAACATTTTTGAGACCTATATAATTAGTCTATTTGTGTCATGAGAAAAATGCGTTTCAGCTGGTATATATATATATATATATATATATATATATATATATATATATATATATTAAGATGACTTTCCTTAACAGGCAAAAAAGCATTACTCATTCTTTATTACTGATTTGAGATAGTACATGTCCATACATATATATAAAATCAGGGAAGTCTTAATTTCACATTAATTAAATACATTGCTTTCCTCCTTTATATATAAAATAGGGCAGTTGTTGACATATCTTGAAGAATTTTAAAGGATATTAAATGCTTGGGTAAAAAAAAAGGAGTTCATGCTGAATACCTGCTCTCTCAGCGGACACTCACTCAACCACAAAGCAAATGCCAGTATTTCCTCAGGAAAAATTCGTATCCAAAGTTTACTATCAAAATTACAAATGAATGGGATTAGCTTAAACATATGTATCATAGATGTAAAACCAACTGTTTTTCAGTTTTCAAGCTCACTCTCATCTGGTTCCACATACGTGCTACGGGGCCTCCTCACCCCGCAAAATGAGCGAGAAGACTGAGGGCAGGATGTCATTACGGGCTGGGCGCCCTGGGAGGGCGAGTTTGGACCTTGCAGTACCCATGCTAGCTGAACACGACCGGGTTAATGTCTAGAATATACAAAGACTCAAAAAAAAAAAAAAAAAAGAATACCTAGAAGTCAAGTGATGGACTACGGATATGAGAATACGGTTCTCAAGAGTCCAGCTGGAGTGCCAAAGCACGGGACCTTCCTGCAAGGATGGAGCGCTAGCAGTGGAGAAGGTTAGAGGTCTGGCTGGGCGGAGCCTCCAGTGACGTAGCGGCGACGGCGCGGTTACATGGCGTCATCAGAAGGCGCTGGCCAGCAACGTCATCGGTTTGCGCCCCTTCCTTGCCGTGGTTCCTGAGAGCCGTCTTCCGACCCTTCCTCCTCTGGTGCTGACGGCTCCCGTGGCTCTTCAAACTGAGACGTTTCACTGACTTCTGCCTGAGATCTAGAGAAGGAACACTGCCCAATAGATGAACATGTGTGAAAAATAACTTCCAAGGAACTTACATCATGGTACTAAGTATCAAATGGAAAGGGAAAGCGAGCAGGCATATTTCTGCCGTGGCAGAAACAGTCCTCATAAGCTTCAGAAATAGCCTCGTCCCCCACCCCCCAGGTTCATCTTTCTCCTGGCTTGACTCCAGGCGTTCTTCAGTTTCCGTATCAGTAGCACATGATGGGATTCACATATACACTGCCGGGTCTAGTGGTTGCTGCTTGTTACTAATCCCGAGGCTATCCTCAGATCCATCATCTCTTCCGTTTTCTTATAGTGCTCAGGGACTGTGCTAAACAGAAAACTGTCAGTCACCGAGGGAATGTGGCTCCCTGGTCGCCACGACCGCCCCCCGCCGCAGCTGTTTCTCCTGTCACACAGATAGGCAGGCTCCCTGTCTTGCATGGGAGGGAGCACACCAGACCAACTTGAGTTCACCCAGGTTGACTATCCACACCTCTCTCCGCTGTCTTTGGTATCCAGTGAAGTGTGCTGTGTCTCCTCTACCCTGAGATTCCTGTTCATCTCAGGAGGCAGCTGAAAGGGTCAGGAAGGAGCTGAAATGGTCAGGAAGGTCCTGGAACACGAAACTACTGTTTGGATGATGTTTGTCTATGCTCATGGTCTGGAGAATGATGTGGCTTCCAGTCTGTCCCACGTTAGTGGTCAACTGTCAGGAGTCACATGTGTCCTGAGTCCCCATGGCCTGAGGGCTCCAGCTATCCCTTCAGTTCTTGGCACAGAGATGTGCTCATGACTGCTGAGCAAGGACAGCTCATAAATCTGTCAGGTTCTAGAGCCCTAGCTCTTCTGCTTGACCCCCTCATTACAGAGGAGACATCTGGGATCTCATTGCCTCTGGATGTACATCCACAATCCCTCTTCCCAAAGTCCCCACAATCACACCTGGACTCATGTTTCAGGTTTCTGTCCAAGGGCTCCAGCTCCCTTACAGCTGGGCCTGAGATGAGGCAGACCATCGTGGTGGCTGGTGAGCAGAGTGACTCGTCTTAAGGTAGACAGCAGAGAGAGAAGGAAGGGATCAAAACATACCCATACAAGTCACACCCTATTAACTTACTTCAGCAAGTAGACCTATTTTAATAGTTCTGCCATTTGACAATCACCCTAAACAGGTGTATACAGCCTGTAACTCAGGGCCCACAGGCATAACAGGAGCTATGAGTATTATCCAACACATCTGAACATACTGTCAATCACAATGTCGAAATGTGAATGAATGAACACCCCTGGGAAATAGCAGTATATTGGACACAGGTATGTGCGTTTCTAAAGTTCCTGGGCATCTCTCAATCCTCACAGCCTGGGGGCAGTGATGCAGACTGTCAGGAGACCCTGGGAGCCAACACACAGAAAGGACACAAGTTCTCATGTAGCTTGGGCTAGAGTGAGACATTGTCTCAACAAAAAAAAAAAAAACTCTCAAGAGTCAATGATGCAGCCCAGTGGTAGAGCTTTGCCTCCCCTAGGCCAGGCCCTGTAGTCAAATCCCCAGTCACACATACCACCCTGCTTCTCCCCCAACACAAGTGTAGGCAAGTGTGAGTGTAAAAGTTACAGACTCTTAGGAGGAGTCTGTACATCTCCCCTGTGTGCCTCAGACTGGGTGGGGGCCCATCCACTCTGCTGAGGGGATGTGTGTTCACAGTTCATTCGCCCAGTTTGTGTTCGTATAATCATCCCCTGCTCAGCACCAGGTCTTGGAAGGTAAAACATGGGCCCTGTAGATTCTGCTCATCAGAGATCACCACCTGCATGAAGCCACTCTCAGCCCCACTCCATTCCCTAGCCCCTTCCAGCCTCACCCAGCCACCATAAGTGGGGCATCAGCTTCAAACATCCATCTCTTGGTCACTGTGAGATGCTGCAGCTGTTGGTTCTAGCCATGGGATCCTTGTGTGACCAGGTTGATGGAAGGACCCAAATGGAGCAAAAACAAGAGACACAGGAGGCAGATGGTCAGAGGGGCAGCATTGGGAGAGAGAGCACAAGTGTCCAGGAACTCCAATGTCCAGATGAGTCTTTCCCAAGCTTTGTGCTACACTGGTCCTCAGGACTCGTGCACATACATTCTACTTTGTAGACAGGATGGCAGTTGGCTGCCCTACAGAGGAATCCCACAGATCTGCTACCGGGGCCTTGCAATTCTCATTCTTATGAACTCAGCCTTGACAAAAGCAGGCTAGCCTGACCTGGAGATATCTAGAGGTGATTGTAGGCTTAGATTTTTTTCAAAACCTACTTTATTTACGGTTCCTAAATGCTTCAATCTCTCTTCTAAACCACTGACCAGCAGTAGGGGGAAAAGAAGGTTAATAGGAAGAGTGTTGTGGATCTGATAAGAAGTTGTTCCTTGAGGAGATTCCAATCTTCATTGTCAGCAGTCCAGTTCAATGCAAACACCAAACATGAATCAGTAGGAGCAGCACGATCCAGAAGAAACAGCAAGTCTCCACCAAATTGGCATGAGTCAGCAGAAGCAGCCATTGGCTGAAATGCCACAAGAAGTTCTTTGGTGCATTTCTCTACAAAGTGAAGAACAGTGAAGACCAGCGATGAAGACCAGTGAAGAAGCAAAGCACTGCTTGGTATAGCAATGCAAGAGTGCCCTCTGTTTGCAGGGTTCTAGTTATATTCTTGGCCCTCTGAAGTGTTTTTTGTTTTGTTTTTTCTCAGCAGAACATCACATGCCCTCTCACAGGACAGCTTCCATGACACAACTAAGTTGTTAAGAAACCAGAAATTTCCACTTCAGGTGACAGAGATTGTTTACTGAAGACCACCTACCCTAACCCCAGAACCTTGAATGGAACACTAGACAAGCAGGTGGGGACATATATTATAAAATAATATTCGAACATTATAATACACATTAATATATTACATATAACTTAATAAATAATTTTATTATTGTTAGTGCATGAGTGTGTGCATGTGTGTGTGTATGTGTGTGTGTGTGTGTGTGTGTGTGTGTGTGTGTGTGTGTGTGCAGGCACACACCATGGCTCAGGTGTAGAGATAAGAATTAGTTCTCTCCAGCCGGGCGTGGTGGTGCACACCTCTAATCCCAGCACTCAGGAGCCAGAGGCTGACCTTCCCCCAGGAGGGCCCAGCCTTCTCAATGTCCCACACTGAGTGTTATGAAAGGCTGGGGTCAGGACATATTTCCCCATGACTAGCTGGGACTTCCCTGCACAGGCCTGCCTCAGTGACCTGGGTTGCGCACGTGGGCGCACAGCATCCTGCACTCCCAGCCTGGCACACTGCTGCGGCAGACTCAATCCTTGTCAGGCTGAACTCATCCTTTTCCTCTCCCCCCTCCCCTCCCCTTCTCTTCCCTCCCCTTCTCTCTCCTCTCCTCTCCTCTCCTGTCCTGTCCTCTCCTCTCCTCTCCTCTCCTCTCCTCTCCTCTCCT